>JBAIAC010000248.1:1407500-1695415 GCA_037349315.1 Chelydra serpentina | reverse complement strand
AAATAGTTTGCTTTAATGGGCGGAGCCATCTTGATTTAGACGGGGCCGCCATTTTTTTAAGGGCAGTGATAGGCGCAGCCATTTTGGGGAAGGGATTCACAGGGGCCGCCATGTTGGTGAAGGAAATTGTAGGGGCCGCCATGTCAGGACCGGAAATGATCCCGGCAGTCACTGTGGAAAGGCATTTATGTCCGTCGCCATCTTTCTAAAGGAAATTAAAGGGTGCCGCCATCTTGAAGCCGATACGGGTAAGGCGCCCACTGGGCGCGGCCATATTGGCTCGTTCCTGGCCCTGTGGTTGACGCCATCTTGAAAGTATTTCCACGGAAAACCAGAAGAGTCAATTAGCGGACTCTCCCTCCCCCTCCCCCCAGATGAAATGAATTCTGCCCAGTCTCAGCCTGGGTTCAGCGCCCGGACGCCTGGGTTCCTGCTAGGTGAATCCAGTGAGCGGGGCCTTGGCAGAGGGCTGGGCGGAGACAGTGACTAGGGCTGACACGAAGTGGGGGGCTCAGGAACATGCAGGCAGGATTTCCGTTAACCTGTGGAACTCACTGCCGGGGGATGGGCTGAGGCCAGAAGTAGAAGGGGTTTGACACACAAGGAGCCACGTTCCTGGAGGCCGGGTCCAGCGACGGCTATTGGCCAAGCTGGTCAGGGGCAGCCCCCTGTGCCCGGTGGCCCCAGAGCTCGGGGCGGATCTGACCCTGCCTGGCCAGTCTTTGGTTCTCTGTCTGGGATCCCTGAATGCCTGGGTCCCTTTTCTGCCCCCTTCCCATCCCCTGTGAATGGGGGAGGGGGCAGGGCAAAGTCAGGGTCAGAGGTCACATAATTAATGGTTTGGCTCATTGGTTATTAACCTTTTGCTAATTATTAATGAGGATGCCAATGAGCCTTACAGGGGAGCACCAGGCCTGGACTCCTGGTTTGATCCCCAGCTCTGGGGGCAAACGTCCCCATTGTGTGTAGATACAGGGGGCAGGACTCAGTGTGGGGGGCACTGTTGGAGGAAGCTTGCAGCAGGGGTGGGGGGAAGCTCGAAGCGTGGGGGCACTATTGGAGGAGGAAGATCGCAGCATGGGTAGCAGGAAGCTCGCAGCGTGGGTGGGGAGAAGCTTGCAGCAAGGGAGCACTGTCAGGGAAGGTCACAGTGGGGGCAGGGGAAGCTCGCAGCGTGTGGGCACTGTCGGAGGGGGAAGCTCGCAGCGGGGGGGCACTGTCGGAGGGGGAAGCTCGCAGCGGGGGGGGCCCTGTCGGAGGGGGAAGCTCGCAGCGGGGGGGCACTGTCGGAGGTGGAAGCTCGCAGCGTGGGGGCACTGTCGGAGGGGGAAGCTCGCAGCGTGGGGGTCCTGTCGGAGGGGGAAGCACGCAGCAGAGGGGCACTGTCGGAGGGGGAAGCTCGCAGCGGGGGGGCACTGTCGGAGGGGGAAGCTCGCAGCGGAGGGGCACTGTCGGAGGGGGAAGTTCGCAGCGGGGGGGCACTGTCGGAGGGGGAAGCTCGCAGCGTGGGGGCCCTGTCGGAGGGGGAAGCTCGCAGCGGAGGGGCCCTGTCGGAGGGGGAAGCTCGCTGCGGGGGGGCACTGTCGGAGGGGGAAGTTCGCAGCGGGGGGCCCTGTCGGAGGGGGAAGCTCGCAGCGTGGGGCCCTGTTGGAGGGGGAAGCTCGCAGCGGGGGGGCCCTGTCGGAAGGGGAAGCTCGCAGCGGAGGGGCCCTGTCGGAGGGGGAAGCTCGCAGCGGGGGGGCCCTGTCGGAGGGGGAAGTTCGCAGCGGGGGGGCACTGTCGGAGGGGGAAGCTCGCAGCGGGGGGGCACTGTCGGAGGGGGAAGCTCGCTGCGGGGGGGCCCTGTCGGAGGGGGAAGCTCGCAGCGTGGGGCACTGTCGGAGGGGGAAGCTCGCAGCGTGGGGGCCCTGTCGGAGGGGGAAGCTCGCAGCGTGGGGGCCCTGTCGGAGGGGGAAGCTCGCAGCGTGGGGGCACTGTCGGAGGGGGAAGCTCGCTGCGGGGGGGCACTGTCGGAGGGGGAAGCTCGCAGCGGGGGGGCCCTGTCGGAGGGGGAAGCTCGCAGCGGGGGGGCCCTGTCGGAGGGGGAAGCTCGCTGCGGGGGGGCACTGTCGGAGGGGAAAGCTCGCTGCGGGGGGGCACTGTCGGAGGGGGAAGCTCGCAGCGGGGGGGCACTGTCGGAGGGGAAGCTCGCAGCGGGGGGGCCCTGTCGGAAGGGGAAGCTCGCAGCGGAGGGGCCCTGTCGGAGGGGGAAGCTCGCAGCGGGGGGGCCCTGTCGGAGGGGGAAGTTCGCAGCGGGGGGGCACTGTCGGAGGGGGAAGCTCGCAGCGGGGGGGCACTGTCGGAGGGGGAAGCTCGCTGCGGGGGGGCCCTGTCGGAGGGGGAAGCTCGCAGCGTGGGGCACTGTCGGAGGGGGAAGCTCGCAGCGTGGGGGCCCTGTCGGAGGGGGAAGCTCGCAGCGTGGGGGCCCTGTCGGAGGGGGAAGCTCGCAGCGTGGGGGCACTGTCGGAGGGGGAAGCTCGCTGCGGGGGGGCACTGTCGGAGGGGGAAGCTCGCAGCGGGGGGGCCCTGTCGGAGGGGGAAGCTCGCAGCGGGGGGGCCCTGTCGGAGGGGGAAGCTCGCTGCGGGGGGGCACTGTCGGAGGGGAAAGCTCGCTGCGGGGGGGCACTGTCGGAGGGGGAAGCTCGCAGCGGGGGGGCACTGTCGGAGGGGGAAGCTCGCAGCGGGGGGGCACTGTCGGAGGGGGAAGCTCGCAGCGGGGGGGCCCTGTCGGAGGGGGAAGCTCGCAGCGGGGGGGCCCTGTCGGAGGGGGAAGCTCGCTGCGGGGGGGCACTGTCGGAGGGGGAAGTTCGCAGCGGGGGGGCACTGTCGGAGGGGGAAGTTCGCAGCGGGGGGGCACTGTCGGAGGGGGAAGCTCGCAGCGGGGGGGCACTGTCGGAGGGGGAAGCTCGCAGCGGGGGGGCCCTGTCGGAGGGGGAAGCTCGCAGCGGGGGGCCCTGTCGGAGGGGGAAGCTCGCAGCGGGGGGGCACTGTCGGAGGGGGAAGCTCGCAGCGGGGGGCACTGTCGGAGGGGGAAGCTCGCAGCGTGGGGCACTGTCGGAGGGGGAAGCTCGCAGCGTGGGGCACTGTCGGAGGGGGAAGCTCGCTGCGGGGGGGGCCCTGTCGGAGGGGGAAGCTCGCAGCGTGGGGCACTGTCGGAGGGGGAAGCTCGCAGCGGGGGGCCCTGTCGGAGGGGGAAGCTCGCTGCGGGGGGGGCCCTGTCGGAGGGGGAAGCTCGCAGCGTGGGGCACTGTCGGAGGGGGAAGCTCGCAGCGGAGGGGCACTGTCAGGGAAGCTCACAGCAGGCGGGGGAAGCTCACAGCACTTATCTCCCCGGTCAGGCTGCTGGCTCCCCGCCAGGGACCTTGGACCCGGCCCAGGGCCCAGCCCCCCCTTGTCAAGTTAAAGTCTCTGCCCCTCCCGTCTCTTCCTCTTTCTGCCACTCGAGGGGACGGACGGGAACTTGCCGGGAGCCGTGAGTGTCTGAGCCGAGCCCTGGGGTCTGCGCCCCTCCCCCCGCTCTAACCACTAGCCCCCACTCCCCTGCCAGAGCCCCGGAGAGAACCCAGGAGTCCTGGATCCCTGCCCCGCCCCCCAACCACTAGCCCTCACTCCCCTCCCAGAGCCGGGGAAAGAACCCAGGCATCCGGGCTCCCAGTGCCAGCCCCCTTCTAACCACTAGCCCCCACTCTCCTCACAGAGTTGGGGAGAGAACCCAGGCGTCCGGGCTCCCAGTCCCAGCCCCCTTCTAACCACTAGACACCACTTCCATCACAGAGCCAGGCAAAGAACCCAGGCGTCCGGGCTCCCAGTGCCAGCCCCCTTCTAACCACTAGCCCTCACTCCCCTCCCAGAGCCGGGGAAAGAACCCAGGCGTCCGGGCTCCCAGTGCCAGCCCCCTTCTAACCACTAGCCCCCACTCTCCTCACAGAGTTGGGGAGAGAACCCAGGAGTCCTGGCTCCAAGTCCCAGCCCCCTTCTAACCACTAGACACCACTTCCATCACAGAGCCAGGCAAAGAACCCAGGCGTCCGGGCTCCCAGCCCTGCTGCTGTAACTCACTGGACCCCCCGTTTCTCTCTCCCCGCCGGGGGGGCTGTCTGGAGCGATCGGCGCCCCCTAGAGGGGAAGGGCCCCATGTCCCATCCTGCGCCCCCCACCCTGACCCCTCTCTCCCCTCCGCAGCCATGGCGCCCGCCCCCCACTACGCCGCGGCCCCGGCCCGGGAGCCGGCCGCCCCCCCGGACCCGCCCGTCAGGCTGCAGCGGGAGATCTCGCTGCTCAGCGGCATCTGCCTCATCGTGGGCAACATGATCGGCTCGGGCATCTTCGTGTCGCCCAAGGGCGTCCTGCTGCACAGCGCCTCCTACGGGCTGGCGCTGGCCGTGTGGGCCCTGGGCGGCCTCTTCTCCGTCTTCGGGGCCCTGTGCTACGCCGAGCTGGGCACCACCGTCACCAAGTCGGGGGCCAGCTACGCCTACATCCTGGAGGCCTTCGGGGGGCTGGCGGCCTTCGTCCGCCTCTGGGCCTCCCTCCTCATCATCGAGCCTACCAGCCAGGCCGTGATCGCCCTCACCTTCGCCAGCTACATGGTGCAGCCCGTCTTCCCCAGCTGCGCCGGGCCCTACGCCGCCCACCGCCTGCTGGCCGCCGTCTGCATCTGTGAGCGCGGGGGGCACCGGCGGGGCGGGGGGGCACCGGCAGCACTGGGCTAGCAGGGGCTGCGGGTCGGGAGTGAGGGGCACCAGCAGAGCTCTGGGGGCAGGGCTGGGCTGGCAGGGGGCTGCGGGTCGGGAGTGAGGGGCACCAGCAAAGCTGTGGGGGCAGGGCTGGGCTGGCAGGGGGCTGCGGGTCAGGAGTGAGGGGCACCGGCCAGTCTGGGCCAGCAGGGGCTGCGGGTCGGGAGTGAGGGGCACCGGCCGGTCTGGGCCAGCAGGGGCTGCGGGTCGGGAGTGAGGGGCACCGGCCGGTCTGGGCCAGCAGGGGCTGCGGGTCGGGAGTGAGGGGCACCGGCCGGTCTGGGCCAGCAGGGGCTGCGGGTCGGGAGTGAGGGGCACCGGCCGGTCTGGGCCAGCAGGGGCTGCGGGTCGGGAGTGAGGGGCACCGGCCGGTCTGGGCCAGCAGGGGCTGCGGGTCGGGAGTGAGGGGCACCGGCCGGTCTGGGCCAGCAGGGGCTGCGGGTCGGGAGTGAGGGGCACCGGCCGGTCTGGGCCAGCAGGGGCTGCGGGTCGGGAGTGAGGGGCACCGGCAGGGCACGGGGTCTGCGGGTCAGGAGTGAGGGGCACCGGCCGGTCTGGGCCAGCAGGGCCTGCGGGTCGGGAGTGAGGGGCACCAGCCGGTCTGGGCTAAGCTCATGGCCCCGGTGCTGAGTCGGCGACTCGCAACCGGATCCAACTGCCGGAAAACGCCGAGTCAGCACCCCACATTGCACCATCGCCTCACGCGGGCCTGCAGGACGGGAGTGAGGGGCACCGGCAGGGCACGGGGGGCTGCGGGTCGGGAGTGAGGGGCACCGGCAGGGCACGGGGGGCTGCGGGTCGGGAGTGAGGGGCACCGGCAGGCCACGGGGGGCTGCGGGTCGGGAGTGAGGGGCACTGGCAGGCCATGGGGGGCTGCGGGTCGGGAGTGAGGGGCACCGGCAGAGCAGGGGGGGCTGCGGGTCGGGAGTGAGGGGCACCGGCAGGGCACGGGGGGCTGCGGGTCGGGAGTGAGGGACACCGGCAGGGCATGGGGTCTGCGGGTCAGGAGTGAGGGGCACCGGCAGAGCAGGGGGGCTGCGGGTCGGGAGTGAGGGGCACCGGCAGGGCACGGGGGGCTGCGGGTCGGGAGTGAGGGGCACCGGAGGGCACGGAGGCTGCGGGTCGGGAGTGAGGGGCACCGGCAGGGCACGGGGGGCTGCGGGTCGGGAGTGAGGGGCACCGGAGGGCACGGGAGGCTGGGGGGTCGGGAGTGAGGGGCAGCGGGGGGTTAATTCATTAATGCCCCATTGGGGCTGGGCCCGGCGGCGATAGGGGCAGGAATTCCTGGCCCCGTTCAGACCCCGGCGTGTCCCTCTGGGACGTCCCCGGCTGCCCCCGGTGCTCGGCCCGGCCCCCACGGCCCAGCGCCAGGATCCAAGCGGGGGCGACGCCGGGGCCCGGGGCCCGCCCGTGTTTATGAGTCTCTCAGTCACAACAGGCCTGGGGAAAGATCAAGGTTAACGGCAAGCCGAGGAAAACAACAGGGAGGGGTCTGGGGCCCAGCGCCAGGGAGAGAACCCAGGAGTCCTGGCTCCCTGCCCCCGCTGCTCTAACCACCAGCCCCCACCCCCCTACCAGAGCCAGGGAGAGAACCCAGGAGTCCTGGCTCCCTGCCCCCCTGCTCGGTCCCACCAGTCCCCACCCCCCTCCCAGCGCCAGGGAGAGAACCCAGGAGTCCTGGCTCCCTGCCCCCCTGCTCGGTCCCACCAGTCCCCACCCCCCTCCCAGCGCCAGGGAGAGAACCCAGGAGTCCTGGCTCCCAGCCCCCCCTGCTCGGTCCCACCAGTCCCCACCCCCCTCCCAGCGCCAGGGAGAGAACCCGGGGTCTGGGGAGCGCGGGGGGGCTCTGGGCCGACTCGGGGGGTCTCACGCTCTCGTCTCCCCCCAGGTCTCCTGACATTCGTTAATTGCGCCTACGTGAAATGGGGGACGCGGGTCCAGGACGTCTCCACCTACGCCAAGCTCCTGGCGCTGCTGGGGGTGATCGTCGCGGGCATCGTCCGCCTGGCACAGGGTAGGGGAGCCCCTCACTCCCGACCCGCAGCCCCCGGGGCCCCTCACTCCCGACCCGCAGCCCCCGGGGCCCCTCACTCCCGACCCGCAGCCCCCGGGGCCCCTCACTCCCGACCCGCAGTCCCCGGGGCCCCTCACTCCCGACCCGCAGCCCCCGGGGCCCCTCACTCCCGACCCGCAGTCCCCGGGGCCCCTCACTCCCGACCCGCAGCCCCCGGGGCCCCTCACTCCCGACCCGCAGCCCCCGGGGCCCCTCACTCCCGACCCGCAGCCCCCCCCCCCCAGCACTGCCGGTGCCCCTCACTCCCGACCCGCAGCCCCCGGGGCCCCTCACTCCCGACCCGCAGCCCCCGGGGCCCCTCACTCCCGACCCGCAGCCCCTGCCAGTGCCCCTCACTCCCGACCCGCAGCCCCTGCCGGTGCCCCTCACTCCCGACCCGCAGCCCCTGCCGGTGCCCCTCACTCCCGACCCGCAGCCCCCGGGGCCCCTCACTCCCGACCCGCAGCCCCTGCCGGTGCCCCTCACTCCCGACCCGCAGCCCCCCTCACTCCCGACCCGCAGCCCCCCCCCCCCAGCACTGCCGGGGCCCCTCACTCCCGACCCACAGCCCCTGCCGGTGCCCCTCACTCCCGACCCGCAGCCCCCGGGGCCCCTCACTCCTGACCCGCAGCCCCCCCCCCCAGCACTGCCGGTGCCCCTCACTCCCGACCCGCAGCCCCCGGGGCCCCTCACTCCCGACCCGCAGCCCCTGCCGGTGCCCCTCACTCCCGACCCGCAGCCCCCGGGGCCCCTCACTCCCGACCCGCAGCCCCCCTCACTCCCGACCCGCAGCCCCCGGGGCCCTCACTCCCGACCCGCAGCCCCCGGGGCCCCTCACTCCCGACCCGCAGCCCCCCCCCCCAGCACTGCCGGTGCCCCTCACTCCCGACCCGCAGCCCCCGGGGCCCCTCACTCCCGACCCGCAGCCCCCCCCCCAGCACTGCCGGTGCCCCTCACTCCCGACCCGCAGCCCTGGGTGCCCCTCACTCCCGACCCGCAGCCCCTGCCGGTGCCCCTCACTCCCGACCCGCAGCCCCCGGGGCCCCTCACTCCCGACCCGCAGTCCCCGGGGCCCCTCACTCCCGACCCGCAGCCCCCCCCCCCCAGCACTGCCGGTGCCCCTCACTCCCGACCCGCAGCCCCCGGGGCCCCTCACTCCCGACCCGCAGCCCTGGGTGCCCCTCACTCCCGACCCGCAGCCCCTGCCGGTGCCCCTCACTCCCGACCCGCAGCCCCCGGGGCCCCTCACTCCCGACCCGCAGCCCTGGGTGCCCCTCACTCCCGACCCGCAGCCCCCGGGGCCCGTCACTCCCGACCCGCAGCCCCCGGGGCCCCTCACTCCCGACCCGCAGCCCCCCCCCCCCCCCAGCACTGCCGGTGCCCCTCACTCCCGACCCGCAGCCCCCGGGGCCCCTCACTCCCGACCCGCAGCCCTGGGTGCCCCTCACTCCCGACCCGCAGCCCCCGGGGCCCGTCACTCCCGACCCGCAGCCCCCGGGGCCCCTCACTCCCGACCCGCAGCCCCCCCCCCCCCCAGCACTGCCGGTGCCCCTCACTCCCGACCCGCAGCCCCCGGGGCCCCTCACTCCCGACCCGCAGCCCTGGGTGCCCCTCACTCCCGACCCGCAGCCCCTGCCGGTGCCCCTCACTCCCGACCCGCAGCCCCCGGGGCCCCTCACTCCCGACCCGCAGCCCCTGCCGGTGCCCCTCACTCCCGACCCGCAGCCCCCCTCACTCCCGACCCGCAGCCCCCCCCCCCAGCACTGCCGGGGCCCCTCACTCCCGACCCACAGCCCCTGCCGGTGCCCCTCACTCCCGACCCGCAGCCCCCGGGGCCCCTCACTCCTGACCCGCAGCCCCCCCCCCCCAGCACTGCCGGTGCCCCTCACTCCCGACCCGCAGCCCCCGGGGCCCCTCACTCCCGACCCGCAGCCCCTGCCGGTGCCCCTCACTCCCGACCCGCAGCCCCCGGGGCCCCTCACTCCCGACCCGCAGCCCCCCTCACTCCCGACCCGCAGCCCCCGGGGCCCCTCACTCCCGACCCGCAGCCCCGGGGCCCCTCACTCCCGACCCGCAGCCCCCCCCCCAGCACTGCCGGTGCCCCTCACTCCCGACCCGCAGCCCCCGGGGCCCCTCACTCCCGACCCGCAGCCCCCCCCCCCAGCACTGCCGGTGCCCCTCACTCCCGACCCGCAGCCCTGGGTGCCCCTCACTCCCGACCCGCAGCCCCTGCCGGTGCCCCTCACTCCCGACCCGCAGCCCCCGGGCCCCTCACTCCCGACCCGCAGTCCCCGGGGCCCCTCACTCCCGACCCGCAGCCCCCCCCCCCCAGCACTGCCGGTGCCCTCACTCCCGACCCGCAGCCCCCGGGGCCCCTCACTCCCGACCCGCAGCCCTGGGTGCCCCTCACTCCCGACCCGCAGCCCCTGCCGGTGCCCCTCACTCCCGACCCGCAGCCCCCGGGGCCCCTCACTCCCGACCCGCAGCCCTGGGTGCCCCTCACTCCCGACCCGCAGCCCCCGGGGCCCGTCACTCCCGACCCGCAGCCCCCGGGGCCCCTCACTCCCGACCCGCAGCCCCCCCCCCCCCCAGCACTGCCGGTGCCCCTCACTCCCGACCCGCAGCCCCCGGGGCCCCTCACTCCCGACCCGCAGCCCTGGGTGCCCCTCACTCCCGACCCGCAGCCCCCGGGGCCCGTCACTCCCGACCCGCAGCCCCCGGGGCCCCTCACTCCCGACCCGCAGCCCCCCCCCCCCCAGCACTGCCGGTGCCCCTCACTCCCGACCCGCAGCCCCCGGGGCCCCTCACTCCCGACCCGCAGCCCTGGGTGCCCCTCACTCCCGACCCGCAGCCCCTGCCGGTGCCCCTCACTCCCGACCCGCAGCCCCTGCCAGTGCCCCTCACCCCCGACCCGCAGCCCCTGCCGGTGCCCCTCACTCCCGACCCGCAGCCCCCCTCACTCCCGACCCGCAGCCCCTGCCAGTGCCCCTCACCCCCGACCCGCAGCCCCCCCCCCCGGCACTGCCAGTGCCCCTCACTCCCGACCCGCAGCCCCTGCCGGTGCCCCTCACCCCCGACCCGCAGCCCCGGGTGCCCCTCACTCCCGACCCGCAGCCCCCGGGGCCCCTCACTCCCGACCCGCAGCCCCCGGGGCCCCTCACCCCCGACCCGCAGCCCCTGCCGGTGTCCCCCAGCCGGCCGACTCCCTGCCTCCCCCTGCAGGACACTCTGAGCACTTCGCTGACCCCTTCGCGGGCTCCTCGCTGGCCGTGGGGGACCTGGCCCTGGCCCTGTACTCGGCCCTGTTCTCCTACTCGGGCTGGGACACCCTCAACTTCGTCACCGAGGAGATCAAGGACCCCGAGAGGTGGGTGCTGCTCCCCCAGCCTGCCCCATGGATCTGCCCCCGCTGAGCCGGGACCGGTCCCATCCCCCAGCCTGCCCCATGGATCAGCCCCCGCAGCCTGCCCCGTGGATACCCCCTGCCACTGCTGAGTCGGGACTGGTCCCATCCCCCAGCCTGCCCCATGGATCTGCCCCCGCAGCCTGCACCATGGATCTGCCCCCACTGAGCCGGGACAGGTCCCATCCCCCCGCTGCCTGCCCCATGGATATCCCCTGCCACTGCTTAGCCGGGACTGGTCCCATCCCCCAGCCTGCCCCGTGGATACCCCCTGCCCCCACTGAGCCGGGACAGGTCCCATCCCCCCGCTGCCTGCCCCATGGATATCCCCTGCCACTGCTTAGCCGGGACTGGTCCCATCCCCCAGCCTGCCCCGTGGATACCCCCTGCCCCCACTGAGCCGGGACAGGTCCCATCCCCCCGCTGCCTGCCCCATGGATATCCCCTGCCACTGCTGAGCCGGGACTGGTCCCATCCCCCAGCCTGCCCCATGGATACCCCCTGCCCCCGCTGAGCCGGGACTGGTCCCATCCCCCAGCCTGCCCCATGGATCTGCCCCTGCAGCCTGCCCCATGGATACCCCCTGCCACTGCTGAGCCGGGACTGGTCCCATACCCCAGCCTGCCCCATGGATCTGCCCCCGCAGCCTGCCCCGTGGATACCCCCTGCCACTGCTGAGCCGGGACTGGTCCCATCCCCCAGCCTGCCCCATGGATCAGCCCCCACAGCCTGCCCCATGGATACCCCCTGCCACTGCTGAGCCGGGACTGGTCCCATCCCCCAGCCTGCCCCATGGATCAGCCCCCACAGCCTGCCCCATGGATCTGTCCCTGCAGCCTGCTCCATGGATACCCCCTGCCACTGCTGAGCTGGGACCGGTCCCACCCCCCGGCCTGCCCCATGGATCTGCCCCCGCTGAGCCGGGACTGGTCCCACCCCGCAGCCTGCCCGATAGATACCCCCTGCCACTCCTGAGCTGGGACCTCACCTGTCCCCTAGCCTGTGGGGCAGGGGTGCGGCCTGGAGCCATGGTGCCCCCCAGTGACTGGGGGGGGGCTGCGCGAGGAAGGAGGGTCTTGGACTTTCCCTTCGCTTTGTTGCCCAGCTTTATTTGTGGGGTGCTTAACCCCCCCGGCGTGTTCGCCCCTAAGCTGCCTTGGGGGGCAACATTGGGGGATCCCAGGGTCAATGAGTTGTAAGAACTGGAGGGGGGGGGGTTGGGAGGTGAGTGGGGGGATCTGTGAGGGGGGTTGGGAGGTGAAGGGGGTGTTGGTGAGGGGGGGTTGGGAGGTGAGCGGGGGGATCGGGAGGTGAATGGGGGGGTCTGTGAGGGGGGTTGGGAGGTGAGGGGGGTCTGTGAGAGGGGTTGGGAGGTGAGTGGGGGGATCTGGGTTGGGAAGTGAGGGGGGTGTTTGTGAGGGGGTTTGGGAGGTGAATGGGGGGTTCGGGAGGTGAATGGGGGGGTCTGTGAGGTGAATGGCGGGGTCTGTGAGGGGGGTTGGGAGGTGAGTGGGGGGATCTGGGTTGGGAGGTGAGGGGGGGTCTGTGAGGGGGGTGTTGGTGAGGGGGGTTGGGAGGTGAGCGGGGGGATCGGGAGGTGAATGGGGGGGTCTGTGAGGGGGGTTGGGAGGTGAAGGGGGGTGTTGGTGAGGGGGGTTGGGAGGTGAGCGGGGGGATCGGGAGGTGAATGGGGGGGTCTGTGAGGGGGGTTGGGAGGTGAGGGGGGTCTGTGAGGGGTTGGGAGGTGAGTGGGGGGATCTGGGTTGGGAAGTGAGGGGGGTGTTTGTGAGGGGGTTTGGGAGGTGAATGGCGGGGTCTGTGAGGGGGGTTGGGAGGTGAGTGGGGGGATCTGGGTTGGGAGGTGAGGGGGGGTCTGTGAGGTGAAGGGGGGTGTTGGTGAGGGGGGTTGGGAGGTGAGCGGGGGGATCGGGAGGTGAATGGGGGGGTCTGTGAGGGGGGTGTTGGTGAGGGGGGTTGGGAGGTGAGCGGGGGGATCGGGAGGTGAATGGGGGGGTCTGTGAGGGGGGTTGGGAGGTGAAGGGGGGTGTTGGTGAGGGGGGTTGGGAGGTGAGCGGGGGGATCGGGAGGTGAATGGGGGGGTCTGTGAGGGGGGTTGGGAGGTGAGGGGGGTCTGTGAGGGGTTGGGAGGTGAGTGGGGGGATCTGGGTTGGGAAGTGAGGGGGGTGTTTGTGAGGGGGTTTGGGAGGTGAATGGCGGGGTCTGTGAGGGGGGTTGGGAGGTGAGTGGGGGGATCTGGGTTGGGAGGTGAGGGGGGGTCTGTGAGGTGAAGGGGGGTGTTGGTGAGGGGGGTTGGGAGGTGAGCGGGGGGATCGGGAGGTGAATGGGGGGGTCTGTGAGGGGGGTTGGGAGGTGAGGGGGGATCTGGGGGCGTCCCGTGGGGGCTGGGGGGGGGGGTGACCCAGCCGTGGGGCTCCGGCCCTGACCCGGCTCCGGCCCCCAGGAACCTGCCGCTGGCCATCGGGGTCTCCATGCCGGTGGTGACGGCCATTTACCTGCTGACCAACGTGGCCTATTACTCGGTGCTGGCGCCCGGTGAGCTGCTGGCCAGCGACGCCGTCGCCGTGGTGAGTACCCCGGGGGGGGGGGCGGGGGGAACCCCGGGGGGGGACCCCCCCGGCCGGGCGCTAACCCCCCGTCTCCCCACAGAGCTTCGCCGACCGTGTCTTCGGCGTCTTCAACTGGACCATCCCCCTGGCCGTGGCGCTGTCCTGCTTCGGGGGACTGAACGCCTCCATCCTCGCCGCCTCCAGGTGCCCCCCCGCGGTCCCCCGCCCCCACCGCCTCCAGGTGCCCCCCCGCGGTCCCCCGCCCCCACCCCCTCCAGGTGCTCCCCCGCGGCCCCCCGCCCCAGCCTCCATCCTCGCCGCCTCCAGGTGCCCCCCCGCGGTCCCCCGCCCCCACCCCCTCCAGGTGCCCCCCCGCCCCAGCCTCCATCCTCGCCGCCTCCAGGTGCCCCCCCGCGGTCCCCCGCCCCCACCCCCTCCAGGTGCCCCCCCGCGGCCCCCCGCCCCAGCCTCCATCCTCGCCGCCTCCAGGTGCCCCCCCGCGGTCCCCCGCCCCCACCAGGTGCCCCCCCGCGGCCCCCCGCCCCAGCCTCCATCCTCGCCGCCTCCAGGTGCCCCGCCGCGGTCCCCCGCCCCCACCGCCTGCAGGTGCCCCCCCGCGACCCCCCGCCCCAGCCTCCATCCTCGCCGCCTCCAGGTGCCCCCCCGCGGTCCCCCACCCCCACCGCCTCCAGGTGCTCCCCCGCGGCCCCCCGCCCCAGCCTCCATCCTCGCCGCCTCCAGGTGCCCCCCCGCGGTCCCCCGCCCCCATCCCCTCCAGGTGCCCCCCCGCCCCAGCCTCCATCCTCGCCGCCTCCAGGTGCCCCCCCGCGGTCCCCCACCCCCTCCAGGTGCCCCCCTGCGGCCCCCCGCCCCAGCCTCCATCCTCGCCGCCTCCAGGTGCCCCCCCGCGGCCCCCCGCCCCAGCCTCCATCCTCGCCGCCTCCAGGTGCCCCCCCGCGGTCCCCCACCCCCACCCCCTCCAGGTGCCCCCCTGCGGCCCCCCGCCCCAGCCTCCATCCTTGCCGCCTCCAGGTGCCCCCCCGCGGCCCCCCGCCCCAGCCTCCATCCTCGCCGCCTCCAGGTGCCCCCCCGCGGTCCCCCACCCCCACCGCCTCCAGGTGCCCCCCCGCAGCCCCCCGCCCCAGCCTCCACCCTCGCCGCCTCCAGGTGCCCCCCCCGTGGCCCCCCGCCCCAGCCTCCACCCTCGCCACCTCCAGGTGCACCCCCCCACGGCCCCCGCCCCCACCCTCACCGCCTCCAGGTGCACCCCCCCGCCCCACAGCCCCCACCCTTGCCGCCTCCAGGTGTCCCCCCCTGCGGCCCCTTGCCCCACAGCCCCCAACCCCATCCTCGCTGCCTCCAGGTGCGCCCCCCGGCGGCCCCCCGCCCCCAGGTGCACCCCCCGCCCCACAGCCCCCACCCTCGCTGCCTCCAGGTGCCCCGCCCTGCGGCCCCCTGCCCCACAGCCCCCAACCCCATCCTCGCCTCCAGGTGCGCCCCCCCGCAGCCCCCCGCCCCCACACTCACCCCCGCCACCTCCAGGTGCGCCCTCCCACGGCCCCCCGCCCCCACACCCACCCCCGGTGCCTCCAGGTGCGCCCCCCCCCCTGGCTCCCTGCCCCACAGCCCCCACCCCCATCCTCGCCGCCTCCAGGTGCGCCCCTCCGCGGCCCCCTGCCCCACAGCCCCCACCCTCGCCGCCTCCAGGTACGCCCCCCCCCACGGCCCCCATCCCCCGCCCCCATCCTCGCCGCCTCCAGGTGCGCCCCCCCGTGGCCCCCTGCCCCACAGCCCCCACCCTTGCCGCCTCCAGGTACGCCCCCCCCCACGGCCCCCATCCCCCGCCCCCATCCTCGCCGCCTCCAGGTGTGCCCCCCCCGCCCGATAGCCCCCACCGCTCCCCCACCCGTGACCCCCAGCCCTGCACCGCAGCCCCCACCCTGGCGCCCCCCCCGCCCCTGACACGCTCTGCTCTGCCCCAGGCTGTTTTTCGTGGGCTCGCGGGAGGGGCACCTGCCCGACGCCCTCTGCATGATCCACGTGGAGCGATTCACGCCCGTGCCAGCCCTGCTCTTCAACGTGAGCCCCACACGCCACGGCACGGACCATTTCCCACGGGGGGGATGACAGGGCGGACCATTCCCCACGAAGGGGCTATGGGGATAGACCACGGCTGGGGCCACAGGACAGTCCATTCTCCATGTGGGGGCATGGGACGGACCATTTCCCATGTGGGGGTATGGGATAGACCACGGGGGGGGGGGGGACGACGACGACGGGGCGGACCATTCCCCATGAGGGGGCTATGGGGATAGACCACGGCTGGGGCCACAGGACAGACCATTCTCCATGGGGGGCCATGGGATGGACCATTTCCCATGGGGGGGTATGGGATAGACTACGGGGGGGACGACAGGGCGGACCATTCCCCATGAGGGGGCCATGGGGATAGACCACGGCTGGGGCCACAGGACAGACCATTCTTCATGGGGGGGCATGGGATGGACCATTTCCCATGGAGGGGTATCGGATACACCACAGCTGGGGCCATGGGACGAACCATCCCCCAGGGGTTGCCACGGGATTTCATGGGACCGATCATACCCACAGGCCAGATCACAGCTAGGGCCATGGGACGGACCATCCTCCATGGAGGTGGGAGCCACGGGACAGACCACAGTCTACACCGGGGTCTGCGAGACACCCCTCCACATGGGCAGATTTCACAGCCTCAAGGAGTCCACTTTTCCTGGAGGCCCAAGTGGTGTTCAATGAAATGGGACAGTCCATTTGCCTGAGCTAGTGGGGGCAGGTCAGGCCCTTCACCCCCCACCCACCCCGCTTGAGGGCATCCCCTGGACAGTCCATCCATGCCCCTGACGGGGGCGGGAACAGTGTTCCATGGGTCAGTCCATTGCCCTGTCTCTAAGAGGGGGGTGTTCCTGTGGGTCAGCCCATTACCCCAGTGGGGAGGGCTGTCCCATGGGTCAGTCCAAGTCCCTGACGGGGGTCTCTCCCGCGCCCAGGGGGCCATGGCTCTGGTCTATCTGTGCGTGGAGGACATCTTCCAGCTCATCAACTACTACAGCTTCAGCTACTGGTTCTTCGTGGGCCTGTCCATCGCCGGGCAGCTCTACCTGCGCTGGAAGGAGCCCGACAGGCCCCGCCCCCTCAAGGTCAGGCCCCGCCCATCCCCCAAACCTCTGGGGGGCAGAGTCTCTCCATCTGACTCCCTGCCCATCCCATAATGCCTTGGGGCAGCATCTCACACCATGGGCTCCCTGACTGGCCCATAATGCCCTGGGGCAGGGTCCCACGACGCCCTGGGCTGGCCGCTCGCCCACCGGTCCCCGCCCCCCCCACAACGGCTCCCTGCCGGTCCCCCCCTCCTGGTCCCCACCCCGGCTCCCTCCTGGTCCCTGCTCCCGATCCCCCCCAGGCTCCCTGCCGCCCCACGCCGGCCACTCACCCCCTGGCTGTCTCCCCAGCTGAGCCTCGTCTTCCCACTGTTCTTCTGCCTGTGCACCGTGTTCCTCGTGGCCGTCCCGCTCTACACCGACCCCCTCAACTCGCTCATCGGCATCGGCATCGCGCTCTCGGGGCTCCCCGTCTACTTCCTGCTGGTGCGGGGCCCGGACACCCGCCGGCCCCGCTGGCTACGGGCGGCCGTGGGTGAGCGAGACCCCGCGCGGTGCCCCTCACTCCCGACCCGCAGCCCCCCCCCCCAGCACTGCCGGTGCCCCCTCACTCCCGACCCGCAGCCCCCCCCCCCCCAGCACTGCCGGTGCCCCTCACTCCTGACCCGCAGCCCCCCCCAGCACTGCCGGTGCCCCTCACTCCCGACCCGCAGCCCCCCCCCCCCCCAGCACTGCCGGTGCCCCTCACTCCTGACCCGCAGCCCCCCCCCTCAGCACTGCCGGTGCCCCTCACTCCTGACCCGCAGCCCCCCCCGCCCCAGCACTGGCGGTGCCCCTCACTCCCGTCCCGCAGCCCCCCCCCACCCCCGCCGGTGCCCCTCACTCCCGACCCCGCAGCCCCCCGCCCCCAGCACTGCCGGTGCCCCCTCACTCCCGACCCCGCAGCCCCCGCTAGCCTGGCCCTGCCGGTGCCCCTCACTCCCGACCCGCAGCCCCCCCCCACCCCGCGGTGCCCCTCACTCCCGACCCGCAGCCCCCCCCCCAGCATTGCCGGTGCCCCTCACTCCCGACCCGCAGCCCCCCCCCCCAGCACTGCCGGTGCCCCTCACTCCCGACCCGCAGCCCCCCCCCCCAGCACTGCCGGTGCCCCTCACTCCCGACCCGCAGCCCCCCCCCCCCCCAGCACTGCCGGTGCCCCTCACTCCCGACCCGCAGCCCCCCCCCCCAGCACTGCCGGTGCCCCTCACTCCCGACCCGCAGCCCCCCCCCCCCCAGCACTGCCGGTGCCCCTCACTCCCGACCCGCAGCCCCCCCCCCCAGCACTGCCGGTGCCCCTCACTCCCGACCCGCAGCCCCCCCCCCCCCCCCCAGCACTGCCGGTGCCCCTCACTCCCGACCCGCAGCCCCCCCCCCCCCCAGCACTGCCGGTGCCCCCTCACTCCCGACCCGCAGCCCCCCCCCCCAGCACTGCCGGTGCCCCTCACTCCCGACCCGCCCGCCCCCCCCCCCCAGCACTGCCGGTGCCCCTCACTCCCGACCCGCAGCCCCCCCCCCCCCCCAGCACTGCCGGTGCCCCTCACTCCCGACCCGCAGCCCCCCCCCCCCAGCACTGCCGGTGCCCCTCACTCCCGACCCGCAGCCCCCCCCCCCCAGCACTGCCGGTGCCCCTCACTCCCGACCCGCAGCCCCCCCCCCCAGCACTGCCGGGGCCCCTCACTCCCGACCCGCAGCCCCCCCCCCCCAGCACTGCGGGGCCCCTCACTCCCGCCCTGCAGCCCCCTGCTGGTGCCCCTCACTCCCGACCCGCAGCCCCCCCCCCCCAGCACTGCCGGTGCCCCTCACTCCCGACCCGCAGCCCCCGCTAACCCCCCCCCCCCTCTCTCTGCAGCTGGCGCCTCCCGCCACATCCAGGTGCTGTGCCGGGCCGTGGTGACGGAGCTGGACCCTGACGACGCCCGCCCCAAATCCAGTGACGGAGCCTCCCCTCCCCCGCAGACCCGCTCCCCCCTTTAATTTATTGGCCCCCTTGGCCCCGGTGTTGGGGCACCACCGGCCCCTGTTTGCCCCGGAAACAGCTGCTACCAATAAACCAGCGTCACTCCAGTCCCAGCTGGCTCCGGGCGTCGTGTGTCTGCCCCCCCTCTCCCCCCGGGACGCGCCCCCCCTTTTCCCCCTCCCCTCCCCAGAGACAGCGCCCCCCTTCTCCCCCGGGACAGCGCCCCCCTTTTCCCCCTCCCCTCCCCAGAGACAGCGCCCCCCTTCTCCCCCCGGGGATCCCCTGCCCTGCCCCAGAGACAGCGCCCCCCCTTCTCCCCCTGGGGATCCCCTGCCCTGCCCCAGAGACAGCACCCCACTTCTCCCCCGGGGATCCCCTGCCCTGCCCCAGAGACAGCGCCCCCCTTCTCCCCCCGGGGATCCCTGCCCCAGAGACAGCACCCCCCTTCTCCCCCCGGGGATCCCCTGCCCTGCCCCAGAGACAGCGCCCCCCCTTCTCCCCCCGGGGATCCCCTGCCCTGCCCCAGAGACAGCGCCCCCCCTTCTCCCCCTGGGGATCTCCTGCCCTGCCCCAGAGACAGCCGCCCCCCTTCTCCCCCCGGGACAGCGCCCCCCTTTTCCCCCTCCCCTCCCCAGAGACAGCGCCCCCCTTCCTCCCCCGGGACAGCGCCCCCCTTTTCCCCCTCCCCTCCCCAGAGACAGCGCCCCCCTTCTCCCCCCGGGACAGCGCCCCCTTTTCCCCCTCCCCTCCCCAGAGACAGCGCCCCCCTTCTCCCCCCGGGACAGCGCCCCCCTTTTCCCCCTCCCCTCCCCAGAGACAGCGCCCCCCTTCTCCCCCCGGGACAGCGCCCCCCTTTTCCCCCTCCCCTCCCCAGAGACAGCGCCCCCCTTCTCCCCCCGGGACAGCGCCCCCCTTTTCCCCCTCCCCTCCCCAGAGACAGCGCCCCCCTTCTCCCCTGGGGATCCCCTGCCCTGCCCCAGAGACAGCGCCCCACTTCTCCCCCCGGGGATCCCTGCCCTGCCCCAGAGACAGCGCCCCCCTCTCCCCCTGGGGATCCCCTGCCCTGCCCCAGGAGACAGCACCCCACTTCTCCCCCCGGGGATCCCCTGCCCTGCCCCAGAGACAGCGCCCCCCTTCTCCCCCCGGGGATCCCCTGCCCTGCCCCAGAGACAGCGCCCCCCCTTCTCCCCCCGGGACAGCGCCCCCCTTTTCCCCCTCCCCTCCCCAGAGACAGCGCCCCCCTTCTCCCCCTGGGGATCCCCTGCCCTGCCCCAGAGACAGCGCCCCACTTCTCCCCCCGGGGATCCCCTGCCCTGCCCCAGAGACAGCGCCCCCCCTTCTCCCCCTGGGGATTCCCTGCCCTGCCCCAGAGACAGCACCCCACTTCTCCCCCCGGGGATCCCCTGCCCTGCCCCAGAGACAGCGCCCCCCTTCTCCCCCCGGGGATCCCCTGCCCCTGCCCCAGAGACAGCGCCCCCCTTCTCCCCCTGGGGATCCCCTGCCCTGCCCCAGAGACAGCGCCCCCCTTCTCCCCCCGGACAGCGCCCCCCTTTTCCCCCTCCCCTCCCCAGAGACAGTGCCCCACTTCTCCCCCGGGATTCCCCTCCCCTCCCCAGAGACAGCGCCCCCCCTTCTCCCCCTGGGGATCCCCTGCCCTGCCCCAGAGACAGCGCCCCACTTCTCCCCCCGGGGATCCCCGTCCCCTCCCCAGAGACAGCGCCCCCCCTTCTCCCCCTGGGGATCCCCTGCCCTGCCCCAGAGACAGCGCCCCCTTCTCCCCTGGGGATCCCCTGCCCTGCCCCAGAGACAGCGCCCCCCCTTCTCCCCCTGGGGATCCCCTGCCCCAGAGACAGCGCCCCCCTTCTCCCCCCGGGACAGCGCCCCCTTTTCCCCCTCCCCTCCCCAGAGACAGCACCGCACTTCTCCCCCCAGGGATTCCCCTCCCCTCCCCAGAGACAGTGCCCCACTTCTCCCCCCGGGGATCCCCCTCCCTTCCCCAGAGACAGCGCCCCCCTTCTCCCCCCGGGACAGCGCCCCCCTTTTCCCCCTCCCCTCCCCAGAGACAGCACCCCACTTCTCCCCCCGGGGATCCCCTGCCCTGCCCCAGAGACAGCGCCCCCCCCTTCTCCCCCCGGGGATCCCCTGCCCTGCCCCAGAGACAGCGCCCCACTTCTCCCCCCGGGGATCCCCTGCCCTGCCCCAGAGACAGCGCCCCCCCCTTCTCCCCCCGTGGATCCCCTGCCCTGCCCCAGAGACAGTGCCCCACTTCTCCCCCCGGGGATTCCCCTCCCCTCCCCAGAGACAGCACGGCACTTCTCCCCCCGGGGATTCCCCTCCCCTCCCCAGAGACAGCACCCCACTTCTCCCCCCGGGGATCCCCTGCCCTGCCCCAGAGACAGCGCCACCCCCTTCTCCCCCCGGGGATCCCCTGCCCTGCCCCAGAGACAGCGCCCCACTTCTCCCCCCGGGGATCCCCTGCCCTGCCCCAGAGACAGCGCCCCCCCCTTCTCCCCCCGTGGATCCCCTGCCCTGCCCCAGAGACAGTGCCCCACTTCTCCCCCCGGGACAGCGCCCCCCTTTTCCCCCTCCCCTCCCCAGAGACAGCACCCCACTTCTCCCCCCGGGGATTCCCCTCCCTTCCCCAGAGACAGTGCCCCCCTTCTCCCCCCAGGACAGCGCCCCCCTTTTCCCCCTCCCCTCCCCAGAGACAGCACCCCACTTCTCCCCCCAGGGATTCCCCTCCCTTCCCCAGAGACAGCACCCCACTTCTCCCCCCAGGGATCCCCTGCCCTGCCCCAGAGACAGCGCCCCCCTTTTCCCCCTCCCCTCCCCAGAGACAGCGCCCCACTTCTCCCCCCGTGGATCCCCTGCCCTGCCCCAGAGACAGCGCCCCACTTCTCCCCCCGGGGATTCCCCTCCCCTCCCCAGAGACAGCGCCCCACTTCTCCCCCCGGGGATTCCCCTCCCCTCCCCAGAGACAGCGCCCCACTTCTCCCCCCGTGGATCCCCTGCCCTGCCCCAGAGACAGCGCCCCACTTCTCCCCCCGTGGATCCCCTGCCCTGCCCCAGAGACAGCGCCCTACTTCTCCCCCTGGGATCCCCCTCCCTGCCCCAGAGACAGCGCCCCCCTTTTCCCCCTCCCCTCCCCAGAGACAGCGCCCCACTTCTCCCCCCGTGGATCCCCTGCCCTGCCCCAGAGACAGCGCCCCACTTCTCCCCCCGGGGATTCCCCTCCCCTCCCCAGAGACAGCGCCCCACTTCTCCCCCCGGGGATTCCCCTCCCCTCCCCAGAGACAGCGCCCCACTTCTCCCCCCGTGGATCCCCTGCCCTGCCCCAGAGACAGCGCCCCACTTCTCCCCCCGTGGATCCCCTGCCCTGCCCCAGAGACAGCGCCCTACTTCTCCCCCTGGGATCCCCCTCCCTGCCCCAGAGACAGCGCCCCCCCTTCTCCCCCCAGGGATCCCCCTCCCTGCCCCAGTGACAGCGCCCCCCTTCTCCCCCTCCCCGTCCCAGAGAGAGCGCCCCCTTTCTCTCCCCCGGTATCCCCTCCCTGCCGCAGGGACAGCGCCCCCCCTTCTCCCCTGGATCCCCGTCCCCGCCCCAGAGAGCACCCCCCTTCTCCCCCCAAGATCCCCCTCCCTGCCCCTCTGCCCCACCCCTGGGTTCCCACTTCCCCGCCCCCCCAGCCCCTTTGAACCTGGGGATGAGCTCCTCAAACATGCCCCTGCGCTCCCCCCCTCAAGGCCTCTGAGTCCCCCCTCCCCTGCGCCCCACTAGTGGAGGGGTCTCCAGCCTGACACCCACCCCCCAAGCAGAGTCCAGTGGCACCAGTGAGCGGGTGATGAGTCCTTTATTGGCTCAGACCCACCCCCGCGCAGAGTCCGGATGGGGCGGGGGGGCCCCCCCTACCCTCCCCGCTGGTGGTTCCGGGATCCTGGGGGTCCAGTGGTGTCTGTGGGGCAGGGGGCGGGTCTCAGCCCAGCGTGTCCTGCCAGGGCCTCTTCGGGCGGGGGCTGGAGACGGCCCCGCCTCCTTCTGCTGCAAGGGGTTGTGGGAGAAGGTCTGGCGCAGGGGTCCTGGGGGGAGAGACGGGGTGAGAGGGGTGGGGGGGACACATCCCTGTGGGGCAGCGTCCGGGCCTGGGGGGGGAGCCGGACTGGAGCCGAGCACACGGGAGGGTCCCCCAGCCCCGGGGGTCGGCAGGGCGGGGGGGTCCCCCATTCCCGGGGGCCGGCGGGGGGGGTCCCCCAGTCCCGGGGGTCGGCGGGGAGAGGGCGGGGGGGGTCCCCCAGTCCCGGGGGTCGGCGGGGAGAGGGCGGGGGGGGTCCCCCAGTCCTGGGGGTCGGCGGGGGGGGCGGGGGGGTCGGCGTGGGGGGGGGCACAGACCTTTCGCTGCCAGCGCCAGGTGGTTCTTGACCCGCCGCTCGCGCTCCTGCAGCTGCTGGGCCAGCTGAGCGTCTTCCAGCCTGGGGGGGCGGGAGGGGAGGGGGGGGTTAGCCCCCGGCCGAGCCGAGCTCCCGCGCCCCCCCCCCCCCCCCCCCCGGGTCACTCACCGGTGCGCAGGCTCTGGGCGAAGCCCTGGCGCGGGGGCAGCAGGGCCGGGTCGTGCCGGACGCGGTCGGGGATGCGGAGCCGGGTGCGGACGGCCGGGACCCGCAGGAGCCCGACCTGCCCCAGGGAGAACAGGTTGGACGTCAGCCAGTAGGTGAAGACGGCCTGGGGAGATGGGGCAGCGTCAGCGGGGAGCCGGCGGGGAGCGAGGCCGCCCCCCCAGCCCCCCACCCCCCCGCCGGCTCTCACCGTCGGGAAGCTGATGGTCAGCGGCAGGATCACCAGCGGCATCACCCGAAAACCGTCTTCATCACCTTCAGGTTGGGGTTGTCCACCCCGGACTCCGCCCCCAGCTGCCGGGAGGGGGGGGGGGGCACACAGAGGGGCAGGGTTAGAGACAGGCCCCGCCCCCAGATACGCCCCCACCGAACAAGCAAAGCAACCGTAGGTTCCTAGTATTGGAGCAGCCAACTGGCTCTTTGTTTCCTGTAGGCCCTACACTAATAGTGACCTGCCCAGGCCAGCGGAGCACAGCACCCAACCTTCCTACCATATTACCGCGACAGTCACTCCTCTGCTGGCCACCAAGGGGTGCTAGAGCAGAGCCCCATGGACCTTTATTGTAGGTCCTCTATTATTTCCATCCCTCTCCCGGGCAGCAGGGGGTGCTACCATGTAATGAACAAAGTCCTGCCCTTGGCCCGTCTGCAGCCAGCCCCGGGCTCCCTTGTTTAGTGTAGGTCCTACATGATCACGCCCCAGGGCTCACCTCCAGGATAAGCCACATGGTGCCGGTGACAGCGAGGGGCAGGATGTAGAGGGGGTCGGCCGCCGTCAGATCCACGAACCACGCCAGGCCGCCGCTCTGCATGCTGGGCACGGGCAGGGCGGCCATCTCCCGCAGTGCCATGAAAAACGAGACAAAGACGGGGGCCTGGAGCAGGGGAGAGACGGGGGTCAGTGCCGTGGGGAGATGGGGGGCTGTGGGTCGGGAGTGAGGCGGGGCCTTACCTGGACGAGCGGCACCACAAACCCCCGTATGGGGTTGACATCGTGGGCTTTCTGGTACAGGTTCAGTTCCGAATACGACTTGGAGACTGGGGGGGAGAAGGGGGAGTTAGGGGCGGGGCTCTGATCTCCCAGCCCTCCCCTAAAGCCCCCAGGCTCCGCCCAGCCAGCCCCCAAGCTCCTCCCCCTCACAATGTCAGCACTCTCTCTGAGGCCCTTATGCTCCTCCCCTTGACCCCATGTGTCACCTTCCCGGCTCCCAAACCCCGCCCCAGCTCTAGACTCCACCCGTCAACCCTTAGGCTCCTCCCCCTCTTGCTGACCCCACGTGCTCCCTCCAAGATTCTACCCCCAACCGCCCCCCGCAGTCCCCTCACCCACCCCAGGTCCTGCCCCTTCCCTTGGCTCCACCCCCAGTCCTCACACTCAAACTGGTTGCCGGAGCGCTTGGCTTCCTGCATGCGCTGCGTGAGCCGGGTGATCTCGGGCAGGTGGTTGTTCAGCTTGGCGGCCTCCCGCTGCCCCTTCACGATGAGTGGGAACACCAGGCAGCGCGCCGCCACCGGGCCTGGGGAGAGAGCGTTACCCACAATGCACCGGGCGGCGCGCCCGGGGAGAGAGCGTTACCCACAATGCGCCGGGCGGCGCGCCCGGGGAGAGAGCGTTACCCACAATGCGCCGGGCGGCGCGCCCGGGGAGAGAGCGCTACCCACAATGCACCGGGCGGCGCGCCCGGGGAGAGAGCGTTACCCACAATGCGCCGGGCGGCGCGCCCGGGGAGAGAGCGTTACCCACAATGCACCGGGCGGCGCGCCCGGGGAGAGAGCGCTACCCACAATGCACCGGGCGGCGCGCCCGGGGGAGAGAGCGTTACCCACAATGCACCGGGCGGCGCGCCCGGGAGAGAGCGCTACTCACAATGCACCGGGCGGCGCGCCCGGGGAGGAGAGCGCTACCCACAATGCGCCGGGCGGCGCGCCCGGGGAGAGAGCGCTACCCACAATGCGCCGGGCGGCGCGCCCGGGGAGAGAGCGTTACCCACAATGCACCGGGCGGCGCGCCTGAGTGCATTGCGGGGAGCTCTCTCCAGCCCGGGGGGCCAGGCTCAGCGCCCCGCTATCCCAGCATGCCCCTCACCGGCCACGATGGCTCCCCACCAGGGCAGCCCCAGGTCGACGTGCAGGAACTCCAGGAGGTTCTGGATCAGCCCCACGGGCGTGTAGGAGCCGAGCCCCAGATCCGCCAGCCCCACGTCCGGCACCGCTGCCGAGGGCACCGCGCCCCCCAGGGCTGGGGGCGGGGCAGCCGCGGGGGGCACCACCTGGGAGGAGGAGACAATGAGACAGCAGCACCCCTCCCTCCCGACCCGCAGCCCCCCGCCCTGCCGGTGCCCCTCACTCCCGACCCGCAGCCCCCGCCCTGCCGGTGCCCCTCACTCCCGACCCGCAGCCCCCCGCCCTCCCGGTGCCCCTCACTCCCGACCCGCAGCCCCCCGCCCTGCCGGTGCCCCTCACTCCCGACCCGCAGCCCCCCGCCCTCCCGGTGCCCCTCACTCCCGACCCGCAGCCCCCCGCCCTCCCGGTGCCCCTCACTCCCGACCCGCAGCCCCCCGCCCTGCCGGTGCCCCTCACTCCCGACCCGCAGCCCCTCACCTGGGCCACGCTGCTCTGGCTCCGGGCCGGGGGCAGCCGCAGGGCGAGTCGGGGGCGCTGGGGGGCCCCACGTGGGGCGTTTCCATGGAGCCAGGCGGGGGAGGCCGCACCCCTGTGGATCTGGAGGGAAAAGGGGACGGAGGGAACAGGTGACCTTTGACCTCACCATGCCAAGGGTCAGGGCTCCCCTGGCCTCCTGTGAGGGTCACGACCCCTGCTCCGCAGAGACCTTTGACCCCGGGGTGATCGCAGGTTAAGCCCCAAGGGGGCGGGTCTTTCCCTTCTCCGTGACGTCACCAGCAGGGTCATGCCCGCGGACCCTCCGTGGTCCCCCACCTCAGAGGTCACGACCTTTGACCTCTAAGGCACCGAGATGACCGGGGCGGCGGGTCCCGACCTCCAGACCACGTGACGCCCGGGATTCCCCCACCCCGCTTCCCTAAGGCCATGACCGCTGTGACGTCACAGGGTTACCCCCGTATCCCACCTGCGTGTGGAGCCCCCTGAGGAGCGGGACTAGCTCCGGGGGTCCCAGCCGGCGCCAGCCCCGTCTCGATGCCGCATAAGCCGCCATGTTCGCGGGGAGGAGTCGCCCCCGGCCGCGCACAGACCCAGCGCCGCGAGCCCGCCTTCTGAGCAAGCGCAGTGCTAATGCGATGCTCTGGCGAAGCGAGCGCAGCCATGTTCTTTATGGGCACGCACCATGTGTTGGATACAGTAAGGCGCCATCTTGAGTGCGGGCGGCATCCGCTCCTCAGCAGCCATATTGAATGAGGGCAGCGTCCCATTATTTCTTTAGGGAGGCAACCATGATGAGGAAGGGCTGGCGCGCGTGCGTGTTCGGTAGGAGGCCATGTTGCCTGAAGGCATAGTCACATGATTTGTTACCAAAGACGGCCATATCGAGAAAGGGCAACACCGCCCTTGACCGGATGTCCGCCGGCAGCCATAGTGAATGTGGCAAAGTGAGGCTGAGGGCAGGTGTGGCGGCCATTTTGAGTGTGGTCAGTCCTGCGCAGATGCCCCATTGATGCATGGCGGCAGCCATATTTAGTTTTGGCAAATGACTCGTGGGGCCATCTTAGGTGAGGGCAAAGGCCCATCGCCTGCCACGGGTCTGAGGGCGCCCTGGAGGGAGCCATATTGGATGTGGCTCAGAATATTGGATGTGGCCTCAGACTTATACCGGAAACCTCTTAAAGGGACCGGCCCCGCGGCTCATCCCCCAACCAGCCCCTCCCCCACCAGATGCAAATTGGCCACATGGGGGCAGAGGGAGACACATCCTGGCCGCTAGCCTCCCACACAGCCACTAGCCCCTCCCCCTTCCCAGAGGCAGGGAGAGAACCCAGGAGTCCGGGCTCCCAGGTTGAGACGCTGCCCTGCCCCTGGCAAAGGGCCAATGTCTCAGCAGGGGCCCCTGGGAGCAGTGGTTGAGCAAACAGGACTTTATTTTAGACTGGGGGCACTGGTGGGAAATGTCCACAGGGGGGCAGCAGAGGCTGACGATGGACTCGGGTCCTGGCTCCATAACAGGACCTGGTCTCCTTTTTCCAACTGCAGATGAACCCAGGAGTCCTGGCCAGACCCTGCCCCCGAATTGATTTTGTGATTCACCCCAATGGGCCTTTGTTATACAGACAAAACTACACAGGATCGTTTTAGGGGACAAGACGTCACGTTTATTAACACACACACACACACACACACACACACACACACACACACACACACACACACCCCAATGTTCTGCAGCTGCTGGATAGTTACCAGTCCTGATTGTCGCTTGAGTTTGTTGCTTGGGTTCGACAAGGTGCCCCAGGACCCGTTGTCGCTTCTGCAGATCCGCACTAACACGGCTCCCCTGAGACTTGCTTGGGTTCGCAGCTCGTGCTGGCTAACTGGCCAGGAAAGCCGGGCACGAGGACGGGCTGGGTCTCTGTCCGTCTCGCACCAATGCCCCTCGATGTTGCCAGCAGAATGTTACCCAATGGTTCCCATCTCACCCATCCTGTTTTATAGGCTTTTAGTTTGAATCCAGAGTCGATAGGTCCTCCTGTGTCACGCTGCCTCTGGGGTCGGTGTGATTGATCACCCCTCAATTGCAGACTTGACTCTCAGCCTCAGATCTGGCTTTGATCTTCCTTCTATTGTACCTTTGTTCTTTTCTCTTTAGTGTGAAAGTCATAATCAGTCAGCAGCCACGGTAATCAGAGACCACTAGGGGGAAGTAGACGCCTCGCCTACGCAAGACCTTGCATTTTTAGTTGTCCTTCGAGCTGGGAAAAGAATACTGTCTCTGCAAAAACAGCCATTGTTATACCAGTTTTTACTGACCAGATAACAGACATCTGAGATCTGGTAACCACCAATCAAATGTTAACACACCAGCGCTTTGTCTAAGTGTGTATAAAAGACCTGTAATTTCTGTGTTAATTAGAGTCCTGTCACTGGACAGACTCTCCTTATTCTATAGAATAAAGTATTATTTTCTTTATCCCTGTCTTGCTGTTATTGGCTCTCAGCTAGGCGGACCCGATATTTCGGTAACAGTTTTTGGCGACCACGAAGGGACTTTCCTAGCTCGGACATTGGACTCCGGACGACTGCGGCGAACTAGGAACGGCGCCAACGGGGTGCTTAGCCCCTCTTTCTGACTTCACCGCAGCCCCTGGGGTTCGTGCTCCGATAAGGTGAGTCCTAATAGGATAAGGAAACACTATCTGTTCTGGTTCTGGTTCTGGTTAACTGGTTAATATTTTCTGTCTCATTCATTTGGGTGTTGGGTGTGTGGGCGGGACTGAGCCTCTCGTTCATAATTCCTCAGAGTGGAAGCCATAGCGTGCGATGAAGCGCTGAGGTTGAATTGAGATCCTTCTGTCCCGTCCCCTGTAGCAGTCAGTGTGAGTAGGGAAAATCTGTACTAGTTCTGGTTTTTTGTTAGATCATAATTCCCTCTGTTTTTCTGTTTAATTCTCTGTTTGAGTGTCAGGAGAAAGATGGGTGGATCTCAGAGTAAACCCTCTAAGGACAGTCCTTTAGATTATATGTTAAGTAAATGGCCACTGCCAGGTGTTTAAAGAGGGATGTCAAGGAAACGCTTTTTACAACTTTGCACTCAGGGTTGGCCAGCCCTGGGAACTGATTGGCCGAGTACGGCTCCTTTGACATTCCAACTTACTAAACTCCATTGCGCCTGGTATATTAAATAATAAAACTAAAGTATTATATAATGCTGTAATGTATATGTGTTTATTATTATTATTTTTTGGGACAAAGGTATGAGTGGAGAGTGAAGATTTCCTTTCTAGGTTAAAAGAAGCCGAGAAGGAAAAAAAGGAACAGAACGAGTTAATTGTAACTAGAAAGCTCAGTCCAAAAAAAAAAAGGAAGAAAAAGATAAGACCCTGGCTTCGCAGCTAAGACCTGGCTGGCGGCCAAGTAGAAGGGGGGCTTAAGTGCCCAAGAAGCTGTAAAATCTACAAATCACTGTCAGGCATTAATGAGACGTGCCTTTATAACTCTCGTCAATCCGACCCAATGGAATCCGAACAATCCAACCAACATGAGGGAGCTAAAAAATTTTTTTTTTGACTATATTCTAACAGGTATAAAACAAGGAAGGGAACAAACTCTAGATTGGTCAAAGGTCCATAATACTGTGCAGGGGAAAGAAGAGCACCCTTCCGACTTTTATGAGAGACTTTGTAAAGCATTTTGTATTTATACTAACATAGACCCCAAGGCCGTGGACACACAGTCCACAGTCCGGCTTATTTTTATTTCTCAGTCAGCCCCGGACATCAAGAAGCGATTGCAGCATCTCGAGGGAGCAGAAGGAAAGTCCCTGGAAGAGCTGGTAAGCGTGGCTACCCGTGTATATCACACAAGGGAAAATATCTAAGAGACCAAGCAGGTGAGAATGCTGGCAGCCCTTGTAAATGCTGGAAATAGAAATGAGAAACAAGGAGGGTGGAGGGGACTGTCACGGAGTATAGGGGAGTCCGGCCCTGCACCCCTCTTCCCTGGATTCACTGGGAGTCTCAGCCAGCCAGTAGAACAGAAGGTTTATTAGAGATGCCAGGAACACAGCCCAACCAGAGCTTGTCAGTACATCCAGGACCCCTCAGTCGGGTCCTTCCGGGGGGCAGGGAGCTTAGACCCCAGCCTGGGGCTCCCTGCATTTCGCCCCACAGCTCCAAACGGGGCAGGGAGGCCAGACCCTGTCTGCCTCTCTCCCCTCTTCTCCGGCCAGCTCCCAAGTCAAAACTCTCCAGCCCCTCCTCCCCCTTTGTCTGCTTCCCGGGCCAGGAGGTCACCTGATCCCTTTGTTCCCACACCTTCAGCTCTCACCTTTGCCGGGGAAGGGGCTGGGCCATCTGTTGCCAGGAGACAGAGCCCTTCTCTGTGTCCAGGCCTCTGCCTTCTAGGGCTTTGTAACAATCATGCACCGTTGTCCCACCACCTAGATACTCAAGCACCGCATAGGGGAAACTGAGGCACTCACACAGTACTCAGGGAAACCTTAGCAACAGTCCTAGTTCGTCACAGGGACCCCCCCAAGTGGCAACCTAAAACGGAAAAGGGGGGGCCCTGAGTCATGCCAATGATATGTGTAACTATTGTAAGCAGCTCGGTCACTGGAAGAGGGAGTGTCCAAACCGACGTACCGGGAGACAGCCCCGCCGGCCAGACCGACCGCAGCAACAAATGGCTGTGGAAAGAACAGAAGCCGTTGATAGTGAGGAATGATTTTGGATCAAGGGAGCTGCACTTTCTACTGTTACTACCAAGCCAAAGAAGTGAAGCCTCACGAATGAAAACATTCCGGTAATGGGAATGGCAGAAAGCCATTTGACTGTTCTGTATTACAGGAGGCTACTGTAGAAATCTCTGATATCTCTGTCTCCCATGCATTTTTGCTAGCACCAGACTCTCCGGTTAATCTCTTGGGCAGAGATCTCTTGTGTAAACTACGTGCTCAGATTTTTTTTTTCAGATGATAAAATTATTGTCCGGTTACCTCAACGCCAACTTCCCCAACTATGTGCTGCGTTGACCCAGGCTTCGGAGGACCAGATCCTACCTATGGGCCCGATGAACAACCTTATTCACTGCACGTAAATCTTGGACAAATCGGTATACCGGTTTCCCATCTGGATCCATGTCAGGGGATTGGGTCTATGTAAAAGAGTGGAAACACGAACCTCTCCAACCCCGGTGGGCGGGCCCTTTCCAAGTCCTTCTTACTTCCCACACTGCCATTCGAGTGAGGGAACGAGACACTTGGATTCACCACACCCGAGTCAAGCGAGCCCCTAGGCCGGGGCCAGAAGCAGACGACTCCGGACTTCGAGGGAGCCCCGCCAGCTCTTCCCACCGCGACCCGGAAGAGCCAGAAGCAGATGATACTTGGAAAGCTGAACCTCTGGAAGGACTGAAACTCTTGTTCAGACGGACTAAATCCTGAGACTGTATAATTATGAATTTGCAGCCAGTGATACAGTGGCTACTTTTTTTGATTTTTCCCTTTCTACATGCCAACCCCCACCCAGCGGCCAGGTCCCTGCAACGACTGGCCACATTGGGACACTTATCTGATTGCTGGCTGTGTCACCATACCCGTTCTGAGGAAGGAATAGGGCTATGGGGTATACCTGCAAACCTCTCCGAAGTACTTTCCATACAGGTAGTACAGAAAACTGAATGGGTGTGGGGTTGGGAAATACCATTACAATAACTATGGGAAAACGTCTGAGATTTGGCATTATTCCTCGGTGGCAAGGGGGGTCCCTCTCTTTGATATTCTTGGGATTGGATTTACATTGCCCCTTTGTTTTGAGAATGATCAAGGAACTGGGAGGGAAATGGGTTATCTCCCCCCTGAGGCCTGTAACCAAACCCTTCAGTTTGATATTAGAAATGGGACCCTTTACCCCTTACAATTTCAAAAAAAAAAAGCCCAGAATTCACCTTGCCTTCAGCAAAGGGCTTTAATTGTAAAATCAGCAGGCATGTGTTATCGGGGGCAATGGCTTCCGTCATTCCGCCCATTAGGCCCCATAAATGAAACACATGCATACTATATGGATGTTCACTCTGGCATTCTGTTGCCTCACTCATCTCTCGAAAGGATTTCTGGTTGTCCAAAACACCTGGGAACACTTACAGGTTTCATATCTACCTTATTTGCTGTTACCTACTGTGGGGGCATCCTGAATAATACCCATGCCCTAGGACACTTAAATGTGTCCCATTGGAGGTGTCAAGACCAAATACTGGGTAACTCTAAGCACCAGGAGATCAGGGTGGAATGGTGCCATCGAATTGCAGGAAATACCCTTACCCTTTACTTAGAGACCCCCGGCTTGTATTTCATCTGTGGCCACAGTGCCTACAAAGCCCTTCCCCCCAGGTTGGCGGGGTCGATGTGGTGTGGCCCGAGTAATACCAGATGTCCAAATAAATAAAACATTAGACTCAAGTCAGATCCTTAACCTGGGAAGCTATTCTCATAGGCTCTTCAAACCCCCCATAAGGACTCGAACAAAGCGTGCCGAGAATCCCCTCGTGGTCAGGCAAACGGGGTTTCATTCCTTTGTTCGCGCGCTCATTCCTGGGTTGGGAGTAGCAGAGCTAGAAAAGGCGGTTGTAAATATTTCTGCTGAATTAGAGAAAATAGCTAATGCCTCCATAGATGTTTTTCAAAAGTTACAAGGAGAAGTTGATAAAAGAGCAGAAGTTACATTGCAAAATAGACGTGTGTTAGATGCTATGAATGCTGAATTGGGGGGTGCTTGTGCTCGCATTGGGGAAAAATGCTGTTTTTATGTTAATCACTCTGGCTTAATTGAGAAGGATTTACAAGCTATTAAGAATGCTGCTGTTGTTTTTCACGCTATCTCCCTCGATCATACCTTTAGTTTTGAGGATCTGCTCCCAGACCTTGGGTCATGGTTTACAGGGCTTTTCCGAACAATTGTTAAGTGGATCATTTTTTTTTTCTTTTCTTTCTATGTGTTATTTGGGTAATGTTACAATGTGTAAAATGTCTGTTTACCGCTGTCACAAAAAGCTCTGTTACCCGAGGGAAAACCCAGTATCTGTCCCTTCAACTTGATCGTAAATTGCGGAACGGGCCTGACAATTTGGGTTTTTTGTCAGGCCCGAGGGGGGACTGTGAAAGTCATAATCAGTCAGCAGCCACGGTAATCAGAGACCACTAGGGGGAAGTAGACGCCTCGCCTACGCAAGACCTTGCATTTTTAGTTGTCCTTCGAGCTGGGAAAAGAATACTGTCTCTGCAAAAACAGCCATTGTTATACCAGTTTTTACTGACCAGATAACAGACATCTGAGATCTGGTAACCACCAATCAAATGTTAACACACCAGGGCTTTGTCTAAGTGTGTATAAAAGACCTGTAATTTCTGTGTTAATTAGAGTCCTGTCACTGGACAGACTCTCCTTATTCTATAGAATAAAGTATTATTTTCCTTATCCCTGTCTTGCTGTTATTGGCTCTCAGCTAGACGGACCCGATATTTCGGTAACATTAGGGTGGACTCTTCTCGCTTTGTCAGGGCTGTTGTCTGCATCTTCAGCCGTTGGTGTTTACACTTTATTCCATCAGGACAAACTGGGGCTGGAGGCTGATTCCATAATCCATACGTACCTCATTCACACATCTAAACTAAACTAATAAGGTTACATCAGGGGGTTTGCAAAAATGAAGGTCGCAGCAATCTTTCACAAAATGGAGTGAGCATTTGGATTCCAATATGGCCAAGTGTAAGAAATGGCAAACAATGAATAGAAGTTACAATGGTAAAGCAGTGTAAGTTTCAGCGATTTAAGCAGCAATTGCATTGAAAGTGAAACTTACAAGGGCAGCTGGCTGAACAGCTATGGTTCTTAACAAGCAGCTTAATTGTCAATTAATCAGTTATTGGGGTACCTGGTTTATGAATGAATGAAGTTTCATTCATGAACTTTAGTTGTGTAGTTATACTAACCCAGTTTTATGAATGAATTAATGAATGATGAATGAAGTTTCATTCATGTACTTTAGTTGTGTAGTTATATTAATAAAGTGATCAATTACAAACAATTTCATTTATCAGCTCTACACCGGCAGCTGATGGGGAAGTGAAACGAGCTAATTCCATAGTCTCGGGTGAGTCTGGGACCTTTGGCCTGGAGCAGCCTCGTGCGAGGACAGACGGTGAGGCCTCGGACTGCTCAGCTGGGAGAAGCTGCGGCAGAAGCTGTAAAATTGTGCCTGGGGCAGAGACAATGACTAGGGCTGTGTTATTTGCCCCTTCATACAACACAAGAACCAGGGGTCACCCCATGAAATGAACAAACCTGCACAAGTATTATTTCCGCTGCCACACCGTTAACCTGTGGAACTCACTGCCAGGGGATGGTGTGAGACCAAAAGGGGTTTGCCACAATAAGCCATGTTCTTGGAGCCTGGGTCCAGCCATGACTATTGGACAAGCTAATGAGGGATGCAGCTTGCTGCTCTGGGTGTCCCCAAACATCTGACAGCAGATGCTGGGAATGGACGACAGGGGATGGATCACTTGATCTGTTCATTCCCTCTGGGGACCTGGCATTGGCCACTGTCGGCAGGCAGGACACTGGGCTGGATGGACCTTTGGTCTGACCCAGTCTGGCCGTTGTTATATTCCCTTCCCAAAGCTGGGGATAGACCACAGGACTCCTGGGTCCCAGCTCCTCCCCTAACCACTAGCCCCCACTCCCCTTGGAGAGCCAGGGAGAGAACCCAGGAGTCCGGGCTCCCAGGTTCAGCCCCTGCCCACGAGATGTTTTTGTGATTCACACCAATGGGTCAGGCAGCGAATGGGGAAGTGAAAGCGGCTAATTAAAGAGACCCGTGGGATGCTGGGTGTCTGTGGTTTGAGCGGGTGCAATCGGAGAAATGGCCACATGGCGGCAGCAGAGGACCAGAGTTGAGGCAGCTTCTGGGTTCCTGAAATGACTCTGCCTCCCGTTTCCAGAGCAAGAACCCAGGAGTCCAGGGCCAGTCTCCGTCCTATCCCCTGCTCTAACCCTGCCCTATACACCCCAGTCCCCTCTCTGAGCCATGGAAAGAACCCAGGAGTCCGGGCTCCTAACCCCCTGCTCTAACCTTGCCCTATACACCCCAGTCCCCTCTCTGAGCCATGGAAAGAACCCAGGAGTCCGGGCTCCTAACCCCCTGCTCTAACCCTGCCCTATACACCCCAGTCCCCTCTCTGAGCCATGGAAAGAACCCAGGAGTCCGGGCTCCTAACCCCCTGCTCTAACCTTGCCCTATACACCCCAGTCCCCTCTCTGAGCCATGGAAAGAACCCAGGAGTCCGGGCTCCTAACCCCCTGCTCTAACCCTGCCCTATACACCCCAGTCCCCTCTCTGAGCCATGGAAAGAACCCAGGAGTCCGGGCTCCTAACCCCCTGCTCTAACCTTGCCCTATACACCCCAGTCCCCTCAGAGCCAGGGAGAGAACCCAGGCGTCCTGACACCCAGGCTGAGACCCTGCCCTGCCCCTGACAACCTTTTTCCATTCTGTGCAGCGGGTGCGCGGCAACAGGAGAAGTGAATGACCCAATGAAAGGGACAGTGGCTGAGCAGGGGCCCCTGGGGGCTGGGGGTTAGGTAACAGGACTTTATTTTAGACTGGGGGGGCACTGGTGAGACATGACCACAAGGGGGCAGCAGAGGCGGACGATGGAGTCAGGTCCGGCTCCATAACAGGACCTGGTCTCCCTTTCCCAACTGCAGATGAACCCAGGAGGAGTCCTGGCTTCCAACTCCTCCCCTGCTCTAACCACTAGACCCCACTCCCCCCCCGAGACAGGGATAGAACCCAGGAGTCCTGGCTCCCAGCCCCCCTGCTCTAAGCGCTAGACACCATTTATCTCTCAGAGCTGCAGATAGAACCCAGGAGTCCTGGCTCCTGCAACCCCCCCATGCTATAACCCCTAGAAGACCCCACACCCCTCCCAACACAGGAGACCAGGAAGCCATCCCTCCCCTGTGGTCACAGTCCATAGTGGTGCCAAGGGTTTTGCCGCCCTAGGCGGCAGCGCTCCTCCGCCGTAATCGGTGGTGCTTCGGCGGCAGCTCCTGTGAAGCTGTGTTCTCAGCGGTATTTCGGCCGCCGCTTTTCTTGCCTCCGGGAAATGATTCGCCGCCGAAATGCCGCCCCCCAAATCCTGCCGCCCCAGGCGACCGCCGGCCCAGGTCACAGTGTTGCCAATTTAGTCGTTTTCCCAATCGCCCTCCCTGTAAATTCGAACATGCCCCTAACTTCAATTCGTGGGGAAAACAGGAGCTGGGGGCAGAACCCAGGAGTCCTGGCCCAGACCCTGCCCCCGAGTTGTTTTTGTGATTAGCCCCAATGGGCCTGCAGCGAACGGGGAAGTGAAACAAGCTAATTCCAGAGTCTCGGGTCACTCTGGGGCCTTTGGTTCGAGCGGGTGCGATGGGAGAAGTGGCCACATGGCGGCGGCAGAGGACCAGAGTTGAGGCAGATCCTGGGTTCCTGAAATGAGTCTGCCTCCCCTTCCCAGACCAAGAACCCAGGAGTCCGGGCCCCTCCCCCCTGTTCTAACCTGGCCCTATATACTCCACTCTTCTCCCAGAGCCATGGACAGAACCCAGGAGTCCGGGCTCCTATCCCTGCTCTAACCCTGCCCTATACACCCCAGTCCCCTCCCAGAGCCAGGGACAGAACCCAGGTGTCCGGGCTCCCAGGCTGAGACCCTGCCCTGCCCCTGACAAGGGGACAGTGGCTGAGCAGGGGCCCCTGGGGGCTGGGGGTTAGGTAACAGGACTTTATTTTAGACGGGGGGCACTGGTGAGAAATGGCCACAAGGGGGCAGCAGAGGCGGACGATGGAGTCAGGTCCGGCTCCATAACAGGACTTGGTCTCCCTTTCCCAACTGCAGATGAACCCAGGAGTCCTGGCGACCAGGTCCCGCCCAAGCACCAGACCTCACTCCCCTCGGAGAGCCAGGGAGAGAACCCAGGAGTCCGGATCTCCCAGTCCCTCCCCTGCTCTAACCACTAGACGCCACTCCCCCCCCCCCCCCCGCCCAGGGAGAGAACCCAGGAGTCCGGGCTCCCTGTCCCTCCCCTGCTCTAACCACTAGACACCACTCCCCCCTTCCGGCCCAGGGAGAGAACCCAGGAGTCCGGGCTCCCAGGCTCAGCCCCTGCCCGCGAGATGTTGTTGTGATTCACACCAATGGCCAGGCAGCGAACGGGGAAGTGAAAGCAGCTAATTGAAGAGACTCGGGGGACGCCGGGTGGATTAAATGGTCTGTGGTTTGAGCGGGTGCAATGGGAGAAATGGCCACATGGCGGCGGCAGAGGACCAGAGTTGAGGCAGATCCTGGGTTCCTGAAATGAGTCTGCCTCCCCTTCCCAGAGCAAGAACCCAGGAGTCCGGGCTCCCACCCGCTGCCCTAACCCTGCCCTATACACCCCAGTCCCCTCCCAGAGCCAGGGAGAGAACCCAGGAGTCCAGGCTTCTACCCCACTGTTCTAACCCTGCCCTATACACCCCAGTCCCCTCCCAGAGCCAGGGACAGAACCCAGGTGTCCGGGCTCCCAGGCTGAGACCCTGCCCCTGACAAGGGGACAGTGGCTGAGCAGGGGCCCCTGGGGGCTGGGGGTTAGGTAACAGGACTTTATTTTAGACGGGGGGGCACTGGTGAGAAATGGCCACAAGGGGGCAGCAGAGGCGGACGATGGAGTCAGGTCCGGCTCCATAACAGGACTTGGTCTCCCTTTCCCAACTGCAGATGAACCCAGGAGTCCTGGCGACCAGGTCCCGCCCAAGCACCAGACCTCACTCCCCGCGGAGAGCCAGGGAGAGAACCCAGGAGTCCGGGCTCCCAGTCCCTCCCCTGCTCTAACCACTAGACGCCACTCCCCCCCCCCCGCCCAGGGAGAGAACCCAGGAGTCCGGGCTCCCTGTCCCTCCCCTGCTCTAACCACTAGACACCACTCCCCCCTTCCGGCCCAGGGAGAGAACCCAGGAGTCCGGGCTCCCAGGCTCAGCCCCTGCCCGCGAGATGTTGTTGTGATTCACACCAATGGCCAGGCTGCGAACGGGGAAGTGAAAGCAGCTAATTGAAGAGACTCGGGGGACGCCGGGTGGATTAAATGGTCTGTGGTTTGAGCGGGTGCAATGGGAGAAATGGCCACATGGCGGCGGCAGAGGACCAGAGTTGAGGCAGATCCTGGGTTCCTGAAATGAGTCTGCCTCCCCTTCCCAGAGCAAGAACCCAGGAGTCCGGGCTCCCACCCGCTGCCCTAACCCTGCCCTATACACCCCAGTCCCCTCCCAGAGCCAGGGAGAGAACCCAGGAGTCCCGGCTCCCATGCCCTCCCCTGCTCTAACCACTAGACACCACTCCCCTCCCAGAGCCCTGGACAGAACCCAGGAGTCCGAGCTCCTACCCCCTGCCCTAACCCTGCCCTATACACCCCAGTCCCCTCCCAGAGCCATGGACAGAACCCAGGAGTCCGAGCTCCTACCCCCTGCCCTAACCCTGCCCTATACACCCCAGTCCCCTCCCAGAGCCATGGACAGAACCCAGGAGTCCGAGCTCCTACCCCCTGCCCTAACCCTGCCCTATACACCCCAGTCCCCTCCCAGAGCCATGGACAGAACCCAGGAGTCCGAGCTCCCACCCCCTGCCCTAATCCTGCCTTATACACCCCAGTCCCCTCCCAGAGCCATGGACAGAACCCAGGAGTCCGAGCTCCTACCCCCTGCCCTAACCCTGCCCTATACACCCCAGTCCCCTCCCAGAGCCACGGACAGAACCCAGGAGTGCGAGCTCCTACCCCCTTCCCTAACCCTGCCCTGCCCTATACACCCCAGTCCCCTCCCAGAGCCAGGGAGAGAACCCAGGAGTCCGGGCTCCTAACCCCTTCCCCCGCCATAACCACTAGACCCCACTCCCTGCCTTTGAATGTGCAGCTTGGGACGACAGTTCCTCTACAGGGGAGTTTTCTTCCATGTTCCCCTGCCTCCGCTGGAGAGAAGAGACTGGAGAAGTGGGTTGAGACAGTCTGAGAATTGCTCTGTCCCAAGCCCGTTTGACATGACTCGGGCCCCTTGAGCCATTATCCCAGGCTTTGGGCTTACGCTGAGCTCATGGCGAGGTCGAACAGGGCAAGTGTATGAAGAACACTTGGTGGTCTCCCCATGAACTGAGAAGAACCGAGCCCTGGTTACACCTAAAGGTGGGATCGATTTTCTCTGGGCTTTGTTTTGCGGCTGCCCTACCTTCTGCTCCAAAAAGGAAAACCCAGGAGTGGAGAAATCGACTATTTACAGCCGGCCGGCTGCTTGGGAATGGTGTCCCATGAACTGAGACGAACCCAAGCTAGATTAGACCTAGAAGTGGGATTGGTTCTGTTTGACTCTCCCAGTCTACATGGCTCTCCAGGTTAGTGAACTTTTCCTGTCAGGCCCCACTAGATGGCGCTGTTACACATCCTCTGTCCAGGGTCTGCAGTGGGTTCTCGGTCCTGGAGGGGGCTGCGGCCTTGTTTGGGGTTTTGTGATGCACTTTTCGGGAGGAGGAGCTCTTGCAAACAGCAGGGGAATTTGTTGCTGTGTCCATAGGTGCCAACTTAACTGGGCGCCCAGTGGGTGCTTGCGCCCCGCCCCCTGCCCCAACTCCACCCTTTTCCCACCCCCATTCCAATGCCTTCCCCAAATCCCTGGCCCCGCCTCCTCCCTGGGGGGGTGGCATATTTCCACTCCTCCTCCTCCCTCCCAGGCTTGCTGCGCACAAGCCTGGGAGGGGGAAGAAGTGGAGTGGTGGTGCACTTAGGGGAGGAGATGGAGCAGAGGTGAGCTGGGGTGGTGGGGGAGGGCCGCAGGAAGTAACCTGGGGGGGGGCAGAGGAACCGCTCCCCAGCCCAGCTCACCTCCACTTCACCTCCACCTCCTCCCCTGAGTGTGCCACTGCGTCCGCTTCTCCTCCCTCCTTCCCAGGCTTGCCGCAGGAAACAGCTGTTTGGCGGCAAGCCTGGGTGGGAGGGGGGAGAAGTGGAGTGGGGCGGTGGTGCGCTCTGGGGAGGAGGAGGTGGAGAGGAGGGGAGCTGGGGCCGGGGGGCTGGTGGGGAGCTGCCGGTGGGTGCTCTGCACCCACCAATTATTCCCCGTGTGTGCTCCAGGGCTGGAGTACCCATGGAGTCGGTGCCTATGGCTGTGTCATAACATTGCTAGAGTTAATCTGTGGAGGGGGCGTTGCTCTCCGGGAAATTGGACATTGGTGTCTGGCACGAGGGGTTCATCAGCATGTGACCATCCTGCACTACAACTGGTGCATATGGTGTAAATAAACGACTTCTTTGGGGCTCCCATTGCACTAGGAGTTGCCCAGACCCCGGCTGAGATTAGGGACCCATTGCGCCGGGCGCTGCCCAGACCCCAGCCGAGATCAGGGCCCCGTCGGGCCGGGCGCTGCCCAGACCCCGGCTGAGATCAGGGCCCCGTCGGGCCGGGCGCCGCCCAGACCCCGGCTGAGATCAGGGCCCCGTCGGGCCGGGCGCTGCCCAGACCCCGGCTGAGATCAGGGCCCCGTCGCGCCGGGCGCCGCCCAGACCCCAGCTGAGATCAGGGCCCCGTCGGGCCGGGCGCTGCCCAGACCCCAGCCGAGATCAGGGCCCCGTCGCGCCGGGCGCTGCCCAGACCCCAGCCGAGATCAGGGCCCCGTCGGGCCGGGCGCCGCCCAGACCCCAGCTGAGATCAGGGCCCCGTCGCGCCGGGCGCTGCCCAGACCCCAGCTGAGATCAGGGCCCCGTCGGGCTGGGCGCCGCCCAGACCCCAGCCGAGATCAGGGCCCCGTCGCGCCGGGCGCCGCCCAGACCCCAGCCGAGATCAGGGCCCCGTCGCGCCGGGCGCCGCCCAGACCCCAGCCGAGATCAGGGCCCCGTCGCGCCGGGCGCTGCCCGGAGCCCAGCTGAGATCAGGGCCCCGTCGCGCCGGGCGCTGCCCGGAGCCCAGCTGAGATCAGGGCCCCGTCGCGCCGGGCGCTGCCCGGAGCCCAGCCGAGATCAGGGCCCCGTCGCGCCGGGCGCTGCCCAGACCCCAGCCGAGATCAGGGCCCCGTCGCGCCGGGCGCTGCCCGGAGCCCAGCTGAGATCAGGGCCCCGTCGCGCCGGGCGCTGCCCAGACCCCAGCTGAGATCAGGGCCCCGTCGGGCCGGGCGCTGCCCAGACCCCAGCTGAGATCAGGGCCCCGTCGGGCCGGGCGCCGCCCAGAGCCCAGCCGAGATCAGGGCCCCGTCGGGCCGGGCGCTGCCCGGAGCCCAGCTGAGATCAGGGCCCCGTCGGGCCGGGCGCCGCCCAGACCCCAGCCGAGATCAGGGCCCCGTCGGGCTGGGCGCCGCCCAGACCCCAGCTGAGATCGGGGCCCCGTCGCGCCGGGCGCTGCCCAGACCCCAGCTGAGATCGGGGCCCCGTCGCGCCGGGCGCTGCCCAGACCCCAGCTGAGATCAGGGCCCCGTCGGGCCGGGCGCCGCCCAGACCCCAGCTGAGATCAGGGCCCCATCACGCCGGGCACCGCCCAGACCCCGACCGAGATCAGGGCCCCATCGGGCCGGGCGCCGCCCAGACCCCAGCTGAGATCAGGGCCCCGTCGGGCCGGGCGCTGCCCAGACCCCAGCTGAGATCAGGGCCCCGTCGCACCGGGCGCCGCCCAGACCCCGGCCGAGATCAGGGCCCCGTCGGGCCGGGCGCTGCCCAGACCCCAGCCGAGATCAGGGCCCCGTCGCGCCGGGCGCTGCCCAGACCCCAGCCGAGATCAGGGCCCCGTCGCGCCGGGCGCCGCCCAGACCCCGGCTGAGATCAGGGCCCCGTCACGCCGGGCGCCGCCCAGACCCCGGCCGAGATCAGGGCCCCGTCGGGCCGGGCGCTGCCCAGACCCCAGCCGAGATCAGGGCCCCGTCGCGCCGGGCGCCGCCCAGACCCCGGCCGAGATCAGGGCCCCGTCGGGCCGGGCGCTGCCCAGACCCCAGCCGAGATCAGGGCCCCGTCGGGCCGGGCGCTGCCCAGACCCCAGCTGAGATCAGGGCCCCGTCGGGCCGGGCGCTGCCCAGACCCCAGCTGAGATCAGGGCCCCGTCGCGCCAGGTGCTGCCCAGAGCCCAGCTGAGATCAGGGCCCCGTCGCGCCGGGCGCTGCCCAGAGCCCAGCCGAGATCAGGGCCCCGTCGCGCCGGGCGCTGCCCAGACCCCAGCTGAGATCAGGGCCCCGTCGCGCCGGGCGCTGCCCAGACCCCAGCAGAGATCAGGGCCCCGTCGCGCCGGGCGCTGCCCAGACCCCAGCTGAGATCAGGGCCCCGTCGGGCCGGGCGCCGCCCAGACCCCAGCCGAGATCAGGGCCCTGTCGGGCCGGGCGCCGCCCAGAGCCCAGCCGAGATCAGGGCCCCGTCGGGCCGGGCGCTGCCCGGAGCCCAGCTGAGATCAGGGCCCCGTCGGGCCGGGCGCCGCCCAGACCCCAGCCGAGATCAGGGCCCCGTCGCGCCGGGCGCTGCCCAGACCCCAGCTGAGATCAGGGCCCCATCGCGCCGGGCGCTGCCCAGACCCCAGCTGAGATCAGGGCCCCGTCGGGCTGGGCGCCGCCCAGACCCCAGCTGAGATCAGGGCCCTGTCAGGCTGGGTGCTGCCCAGACCCCAGCCGAGATCAGGGCCCCGTCGGGCCGGGCGCTGCCCAGACCCCAGCCGAGATCAGGGCCCCGTCGCGCCGGGCGCCGCCCAGAGCCCAGCTGAGATCAGGGCCCTGTCGCGCCGGGCACCGCCCAGACCCCAGCTGAGATCAGGGCCCCGTCGCGCCGGGCGCCGCCCAGACCCCAGCCGAGATCAGGGCCCCGTCGCGCCGGGCGCCGCCCAGACCCCAGCTGAGATCAGGGCCCCGTCGGGCCGGGCGCTGCCCAGACCCCAGCTGAGATCAGGGCCCCGTCGGGCCGGGCGCTGCCCAGACCCCAGCTGAGATCGGGGCCCCGTCGGGCCGGGCGCCGCCCAGAGCCCAGCTGAGATCAGGGCCCCGTCGCGCCGGGCGCTGCCCAGACCCCAGCCGAGATCAGGGCCCCGTCGCGCCGGGCGCTGCCCGGAGCCCAGCTGAGATCAGGGCCCCGTCGCGCCGGGCGCTGCCCAGACCCCGGCCGAGATCAGGGCCCTGTCGGGCCGGGCGCTGCCCAGACCCCAGCCGAGATCAGGGCCCCGTCGCGCCGGGCGCCGCCCAGAGCCCAGCTGAGATCAGGGCCCTGTCGCGCCGGGCACCGCCCAGAGCCCAGCTGAGATCAGGGCCCTGTTGGGCCGGGCGCTGCCCGGAGCCCAGCCGAGATCAGGGCCCCGTCGCGCCGGGCGCCGCCCAGACCCCAGCTGAGATCAGGGCCCCGTCGGGCCGGGCGCTGCCCAGACCCCAGCCGAGATCAGGGCCCCATCGCGCCGGGCGCCGCCCAGAGCCCAGCTGAGATCAGGGCCCCGTCGCGCCGGGTGCTGCCCGGAGCCCAGCTGAGATCAGGGCCCCGTCGCGCCGGGCGCCGCCCAGACCCCAGCCGAGATCAGGGCCCTGTTGGGCCGGGCGCTGCCCGGAGCCCAGCCGAGATCAGGGCCCCGTCGGGCCGGGCGCTGCCCAGACCCCGGCCGAGATCAGGGCCCCGTCGCACCGGGCGCCGCCCAGACCCCAGCTGAGATCAGGGCCCCGTCGGGCCGGGCGCTGCCCAGACCCCAGCCGAGATCAGGGCCCCGTCGCACCGGGCGCCGCCCAGACCCCAGCTGAGATCAGGGCCCCGTCGCGCCGGGCGCTGCCCAGACCCCAGCTGAGATCAGGGCCCCGTCGGGCCGGGCGCCGCCCAGACCCCAGCTGAGATCAGGGCCCCGTCGCGCCGGGCGCCGCCCAGACCCCAGCCGAGATCAGGGCCCTGTTGGGCCGGGCGCTGCCCGGAGCCCAGCCGAGATCAGGGCCCCGTCGCACCGGGCGCCGCCCAGACCCCAGCTGAGATCAGGGCCCCGTCGCGCCGGGCACTGGCTGGACACCCTTTAAAAGACGACCCTTGCTCCCAAGAGAAGGGATTTAATCACTTTCTGAAGATGCTTCAGTCCACCCTCTGGGGCAGAACCCATGGCCTGAAGGCAGGAAGCTGCCTGGAGGATCCTCCTGTGGGCCTGGGAATCTCGAAATGAATCTGTGCCGGCAGGTTTTACAACACTGGCCATGTGGCTAATGGCTGGAAACCCCCTGGCGCGAGCCGAGCCGTCTCTAACCCAGGGCAGTCGCTGCCCAGGAATTCACGCGCCATCTGTTCGCTCAGGGCTGAGGCCGTTGAAAGCCCCTTACAGATCCTTCCTGCTCTGTGTGACTTTGATCCCCCACACGGAGAGCTGAAATCTCATTGGTAGGACTGGCCCGGGAGCCAGGGGACGCTATTCCTGGCTCTGCCATTGGCCTGCAGTGGGGGGAGGGGGCACTTGGGTCAGTCCCGTCCCCCCCAGGCCTCAGTTTCCCCATCTGGGTGGTGGCGGTAACGAGGCCGTCCTCCTTTGTAAGGCACTTTGACATCTGCAGCCGATAAGGGCCAGGTGCGGGCAGCTCACAGCACTGGGCAGAGACAGACAGACAGACAGATAGACAAACAGGGGAGCCCAAGGCAACCAAGGTACCGGCCGCCGGAGGGACCTGGGCTCAACGCTCACCAGCCCCTCCCCCCGGGCTCCCCGTCTGCGCTGGAGGGGCCGACCCGCCCCGGAAGGCAGAGCGAGGGGGCCCGGATGGGTCTGGGGTTCCCTCGAGCTCTGCCCGTGGGCCCGGGTCCGAGGAGCTTCCCTGGTCCCTTCGTGCGACGGGTCAGCCTGGGCGATCAGCTGGCGAGGGGTGGCCGGGCTGCTGTCCGTCTGTCTGGGCCGGTCTCTGTCTGTCTGTCTGGGCCTGTCTCTGTCCGTCTGTCTGTCTCTGTCCATCTGGGCCTGTCCCTGTCTGTCTGTGCCTGTCTCTGTCCGTCTGTCTGTCTCTGTCCGTCTATCTGGGCCGGTCTCTGTCTGTCTGTCTGGGCCTGTCTCTGTCCGTCTGTCTGTCTCTGTCCGTCTGTCTGTCTCTGTCCGTCTGGGCCTGTCCCTGTCTGTCTGGGCCTGTCACTGTCTGTCTGTCTGGGCCTGTCACTGTCTGTCTGTCTGGGCCTGTCTCTGTCTGTCTGTCTCTGTCCGTCTGGGCCTGTCTCTGTCTGTCTCTGTCCATCTGGGCCTGTCCCTGTCTGTCTGTGCCTGTCTCTGTCCGCCTGTCTGTCTCTGTCCGTCTGTCTGGGCCGGTCTCTGTCTGTCTGTCTCTGTCCGTCTGGGCCTGTCTCTGTCTGTCTGTCTGTCCGTCTGGGCCTGTCTCTGTCTGTCTGTCTCTGTCCGTCTGTCTGGGCCGGTCTCTGTCTGTCTGTCTCTGTCCGTCTGGGCCTGTCTCTGTCTGTCTGTCTGTCCGTCTGGGCCTGTCTCTGTCTGTCTGTCTCTGTCCGTCTGGGCCTGTCTCTGTCTGTCTGTCTGTCCGTCTGGGCCTGTCTCTGTCTGTCTGTCTCTGTCCGTCTGGGCCTGTCTCTGTCTGTCTGTCTGTCCGTCTGGGCCTGTCTCTGTCTGTCTGTCTCTGTCCGTCTGTCTGGGCCGGTCTCTGTCTGTCTGTCTGGGCCTGTCTCTGTCTGTCTCTGTCCATCTGGGCCTGTCTCTGTCTGTCTGTCTGTCCGTCTGGGCCTGTCTCTGTCTGTCTGTCTCTGTCCGTCTGTCTGGGCCAGTTCCTGTCTGTCTGTCTCTGTCCGTCTGTCTGGGCCAGTTCCTGTCTGTCTGTGCCTGTCTCTGTCCGTCTGTCTGTCTCTGTCCGTCTGTCTGGGCCGGTCTCTGTCTGTCTGTCTGGGCCTGTCTCTGTCTGTCTCTGTCCATCTGGGCCTGTCTCTGTCTGTCTGTCTCTGTCCGTCTGGGCCTGTCTCTGTCTGTATGTCTCTGTCTGTCTGTCTGGGCCAGTCTCTGTCTGTCTCTGTCCATCTGGGCCTATCTCGGTCTGTCTGGGCTTGTCTCTGTCTGTCCATCTGGGCCTGTTGCTGTCTGTCTGTCCATCTGGGACTATCTCTGTCTGCCTGTCTGTCTCTGTCTGTCTCTCTGGGCCGGTCATTGTCTGTCTGGGCCCTTCACTGTCTGTCTGTCTCTCCTCTGTCTCTGTCTGTCCGTCCTGCCCAGAGTCTGTGTGTGCCAGGGGATGTTCACAGCTATTGAGGTGAGCAGGGACGCTCCAGCCACCTTCATCCACTGGGGATCCCCCGCCCCAGTGATCCCTACTCCCAGCTCCATACCACGTAGCAGGACACCCCTCCTAGCAGAGAATGGGGGGCTGATGCCCCAGGGCAAAAGGGCTCGCAGTTAGGCTGGGGCTGTGATGCGCTGTTCCCCCAGTGCAGCACCAGACACCGGGGTGATGGGCAGTGACATAGAATCTGTACCTGGAGGTGCCCCCAGAGCTCAGCAACGCACAGTGGGAGCTGCTGGGATTTGTGATAGTCTGGCCCCGAGAAAATGAAGCAGAGGGGGAGACATGGGGTGCATTTCTCAGCCTGAGACCATTGTAAAAATGCCCTGGGTCCCCATTCCAACCACTAGACCCTACTCCCCTCCCAGAGCTGGGGAGAGAACCCAGGAGTCCTGACTCTCAGCCCCCCCCGCTTTAACCCACCAGCCCCCACTCTCCTCCCAGAGCAGGGAGAGAACCCAGGAGTCCTGACTCCCAGCCCCCCTGTTCTAACCACTAGACCCCATTCCTCTTCCAGAGCTGGGGATAGAACCCAGGAGTCCTGGCTCTCAGTCCCACCCCACCCGTCCCCACTCAGTCCTGGCTTCCAGCCCCCCTGTTCTAACCACTAGACCCCATTCCCCTCCCAGAGCTGGGGAGAGAACCCAGGAGTCCTGACTCTCAGTCCCACCCCACCCATCCCCACTCCCCTCTGGGAGCTGGGGAGAGAACCCAGGAGTCCTGGCTTCCAGGCCGCAGTATAATCAGAGCCCTAGACCCTTTCTCCAGGTCGGGGAGGGTCGCGGGGTCGCGGGGTGGATGGCAGGGTGTGTATGGACGTAGCTGGGCTGACACATTTCTGTCCCTGGGGCGGTGATGACCGTACGCTCACAGAACAAACAGCAGCAGCTGACACCCAAGTGTGGGGACTTTCCCCAGGCTCTACGCTGAGCTGCTTTCTGTGCCCAGCCCCGCTCGCCCCGGCAGCTCCTGGCTAAAATTACCCTGGAGGTGTGAAGCCGTGCGGGCGATTTGCATAGCAGGGCAGCAGGGGCCAGCTGCATGCACCAGCGTGGAGGGGAGAAGGGGTGAGTGCGGTGGGGAGCCACCGACCGAGAACCCGGGGCCCAGGGCACTGTGAACACCCAGCCAATCATGGGTTGCATGCCAAAGTGTGGACAATGTTGGGAAATTGAGCCTCATGGATTTACAAAGGGCCTTCTACATTTCAAAATAATGGCCAACTGTTTATTCAGCAGCTTTATTTCATGACAGACGTGTTGGGACAGGGTAGGGCTTAGAGAGACACAGTGAAATCAGCCAGGGGCTAGTCTGATCCACTGATAGATCCATCCATCCGTCTATCCTTCCCTCCATCCATCCATGCAGGTGGAGGATGACATGGGTAACTATGGGCTAGTTAGCTGGACACCAATCCCGGCCTAAGTCATGGAACAGCGGATAGGGGCAACAATCTGTTATGAATGAAAAGCAACGGGCGCCGTTCATGAACATCAACACGGCATTGTGGCGAATCGATCTCGTGAGCCGAACTCGGCTGGTTTTGTGGTGGATAAAGGGAATCGCGTTGCCACCCGATGCTGAGACCTCTGTGATGGTGTCTGACTTAGGACGTTCTGATTGGGTTTTGCAGAACGCTCTTTTAATGTTGCTCCTATTGCAAACTGGCTCACTGGTTCTTCAGGTGGAATTGTCACCTAATGGGGGTTGTTGCTGGTGGCCCAGTTCTGTTCACCCTCTTTCCTGACAACCTCAAGGAAAATGAAAGATGATTCAGAGAGTTTAAGGCCAGAAGGCCCCGTTAGTTCATCTACTGTGACCTCCACAGGCGGGAGTAGTTCACCCAGGTACCCCTAGATTGAGCCCTATAACTTGTGTTTGACCGAACCATCCTCCCGAAAGGCAACCAGAAGATGGAGAATCCACCACTTCCCTTGGTGGTTTGTTCCAATGGGGAATCTTCCTCCCTGTTAGAAATCTGCACCTCACTTCTAATCTGGCTTGCTTTGGTTTTCACATTCAGCCTGCTGGCTTTCTCTGCTAGGTTAAAGAGCCCTTCGGTGCCCAGTGTTTTCTCTCCATGGGGGTCCTTCGGCACCATAACCCCATCTGTTCTCAGTCTTCCGTTTGAGGAGCGCAACCAACGCAGCTTTTGAAGTCTCTCACAGTCAGGCCTTTTCTCCAGGCCTTGAGTCATTTTTGTGGCTCTTTTCTGCACCCTTTCAAGCTGCGGACCCGAGAACCGGAGGCAGGATTCCAGGCTTTGCCTCCCCGCCGCCGTGCACAGAGGTAAAATCCTCCTCTGACTCCCTCAAAAAGTGGCAATGATGAGGCAAAAATGGTGGAGTGGAAAGTACTGCTGGGGACAAGGCAGCCATATTGTGTGCTCTGGGTCTGTTTGATCAGCGTGTGTTTTAACACAACCAAAAGCAAGGTTGTGCATCTAGGAACAAAGGAAGGTGGGTTCCCTGCATCAGCTGATGGACTGGGGACTTGGAAAAGGACGTAGCAGTCACACAAACCCAATCCGAGCTCCCGGTGTGATGCTGTAGTTAAGAGAGCAATGCCTTGTCTAAAACCTTAGTGAGACTGTTACTGGGTTTTCTGTCCAGTTCATGGGTTATAAGCCCACGAGGGACCCTGTGCCCATCCGGTCTGGCCTACCCTGTAACACTGGCCCTGGGGCTTCCCCAAGCTAGTTTCTGCTTGGACTAGAGCAGATCTTTTAGAAAATCATCCCGTCTTGCGTTAAAACCATCGCCAGTGATAGAGAATCCACCCGCCCCGATGGAGAATTCCCCTCCTGGTTAAACGTTTGTCCCTTGTTAGCTGAGCACTTCTGGGTCCGGCCGCAGGGCAATAGCTTTGTAACAGCTCACCCGCTCAGTCCCAGCTCTTCCGGGACTGTTCTAGGCACCGAGGGCCAGAACCCGGTTCCTTTGGGGGGAAATTGGCAAGCAGAGGGGGGAAAACGGGGGACACATGGAGCCCCTGTCAGTTACCACAGCCTGTAGCCCAGTGACACTCGGACCCATGGGTGCCGACTGTGGGTGCTCTGGGGTGATGGTCAGAAGAGGCTTGGGGAGGGTTTGGGGCAAGAAATTCCTGATGCAGGGCACCTGCCTTCGGAGGCAAGGCCCCACCTGTGCTCCGCATCTTCCCGCCCCTGCTCTGCCTTTCCCCCCAGGCCCTGCCCCCACCCCGCCTCTTCCCACCCCTCCTCTGCCTCTTCCCCCCAAAGCCCCGCCCTTGCTCCGCCTCTTCCTGCCCCCACTGCACCTCTTCCCCCCCAGGCCCTGCCCTCCCTCCGCCTCTTCCCCCCCCTCTGCCTCTTCCCCCCAAAGCCCCGCCCTTGCTCCGCCTCTTCCTGCCCCCACCCCACCTCTTCCCCCCCAGGTCCTGCCCTCCCTCCGCCTCTTCCCCCCAAAGCCCCGCCCTTGCTCTGCCTCTTCCTGCCCCCACCCCACCTCTTCCCCCCCAGGCCCTGCCCTCCCTCCACCTCTTCCCCCCCCCAGGTCCTGCCCTCCCTCCGCCTCTTCCCGCCCCTGCTCTGCCTTTCCCCCCAGGCCCTGCCCTCCCTCCGCCTCTTCCCCACCCAGGCCCTGCCCTCCCTCCGCCTCTTCCCCCCTCCTCTGCCTCTTCCCCCCAAAGCCCTGCCCTTGCTCCGCCTCTTCCTGCCCCCACTCCACCTCTTCCCCCCCCAGGCCCTGCCCTCCCTCCGCCTCTTCCCCCCAAAGCCCCGCCCTTGCTCCGCCTCTTCCTGCCCCCACTCCACCTCTCCCCCCCCAGGCCCTGCCCTCCCTCCGCCTCTTCCCCCCCTCCTCTGCCTCTTCCCCCCAAAGCCCTGCCCTGCTCTGCCTCTTCCTGTCCCCACTCCACCTCTTCCCCCCCCAGGCCCCGACCTCCCTCCGCCTCTTTCCCCCAAAGCCCCGCCCTGCTCCACCTCTTCCTGCCCCCCACTTCAAATGCACCCACCAGCAAACCATGAAGTCAATGCTTGTGCTCGAACCTCAGTGATTTAGGAGCCAAATTAGTGATTGACATTACCCAAAAGAGCCGCAGCAGTGTGAATTGATTGTTCTATTTCCGATGGTGTTACAGAGTCATAGTTAACCAGTCTGATGGAAATATTTGGTACATATATATTCTCCCAGTAAATAAGTTAATAACTGAACTGGTTAATGACATAGTAAAAGCATCCAGCTGGGTTAATAACTTACTAACAAGATCACACAGCGTTTTAACATCATGTGCTGCAAAGAGCCACAGGAGACACATCAAAGAGGCACTGACCTACCACCTCTGCAATTGCATATAGATCAAACCACTGGTGGGTGGCACCATTAATGCCTTTCAGAACAATATCATGTTGCCTCTATATGAATCCATGGTGCGCCCATTTCTTGAATACTGCCCACAGATGTGGTCGCCCCATCTCAAAAAAGATCTATTGGAATTGGAAAAGGTTCAGAAACGGGCAACAAAAATGATGAGGGGTCTGGAACAGCTGCTGTATGAGGAGAGATTAATAAGACTGGGACTTTTCAGCTTGGAAGAGAGATGACTAAGGGGGGGATATGATACAGATCTATAAAATCATGACTGGTGTGGAGAAAGAAAATAAGGAAGTGTTATTTGCTCCTTCTCATAACACAAGAACCTGGGGTCACCCAATGAAATTAATAGGCAGCAGGTTTAAAACAAACAAAAGGAAGTATTTATTTATACAACACACAGTCAACCACTGTGTGTCAGAGGATGTTGTGAAGGCCAAAACTATAACAGGGTTCAAAAAAGAACTAGATAAGTTCCTGGAGGATCGGTCCGTCACTGGCTATTAGCCAGGATGGGTAGGGATGGTGTCCCTAGCCTCTGTTTGCCAGGAGCTGGGTGTGATGTACTTCCCTGGGGTGCTACCTGGAAATGGGATATTACTGAGCCCTCTGTCTTACCACCCTGGGCTCCCTCTCTCACTGTGATGCTGTGACCCCCTCCCCCGTCCTGCACACACGCAGGGACACACCCAGCTGCAGTTACATGAGAGCTTTCACCGGCCGCTCATGACCCAACAATAGAGGGGCTGCAGCCACTTCCCCCAGCTCCCCAGCCTGCGACCCCAGAGCTGTCCCGTCTTGCTCTGGTCAGAAGCCTGACTGGTGTTAGTTATTACCCAGTCTGCCCCTCCCTCAGTGTGGCACCAGCCTCTGTTCCTAAGCAGATTTCCCTTTGTGCTGCAGCAACACAGTATAAACCGGATTTATTAAGTACGGAAAGGTAGATTTTAAGTGATTGTAAGTAATGGCGGACGGATCAAAGTTGCAATCCAAGTGCTATACACTAGACAGGATTTGAATCAAGCTGTGTCTCACCCTGATGGTACAAACAGTTCACCAATCTTCCGTACACAGGCTGGGATGGATTAGTGATGGGCCGTCAACTTGAGAGGTTCAACCACACTGTGCTGCCGAGACTGGATGTAAATGGCCTTGTGGGTGTCACCCCAGGAGCAAACGCATTGGAAATACTGGTACAGAGTCAATAGTCACAACTTCAGATACAATGACAGCACATACAATCCAACAGGAAATTCATGTGCACCGGATCAAGACTTTTAGAGCAAGGCATACTTTGCACAAAACATCATAATCCTATCACCATGGCAAACATGGGGGTGCCAGGGTGTTGTCTTGGGGTACAGAATGTCACACTGGGACTGGACAACAGGGGACAGATCACTTGAGGATTCCCTGTTCTGTTCATTCCCTCTGGAGCACCTGGCATTGGCCACTGTCGGAAGACAGGACACTGGGCCAGATGCACCCTTGGTCTGACCCCAGATGGCCGTTCTCAGGTTCTTATGTTCAGACTGGCACAGACTCCCATTCACCCCTTGGGCCCCCTCGCTGGGCCGGTGCCCCCGGTGGATGGTTGCAGCCACACTGTGGGGGTTTCTCTGCCAAGTGGCTCAGCCCTCTGCCTGAGTCAGTCTTCAGCCCCCCCCCCCTTATGGGGTCCCAAATTAAGCTTCAAGCCTGTCTTTACCAGCAACAAAACCTTCCAGCATCTCTGGGGCTCCCCTGCAGCCAGGCTCTTGCCCGGTTACTCAGGGGCATTCCCAGGGCTCCTTGCTTAGGCAGGAGCATTCTTGCATCCTACGGTCACTTCCCACTAGCCCATCCCCCAGCTTGGCCCTCCTAGCCCTGAATCCTGATGCCTTTTATACCAGGAGCACCTGGCCCCTCTCAGGTGGGGCTCGTCCTGTGACCAGGGGTGGCTTGGCCCTGGGCTTGCCCATTTACTGGGTCCTGCCTCAGCACTGGGGGGGCTGGAGTTGGTGACCTCCCGTGGACCCCTCCAGCCTGATGTTTCTGTGATACTATGTGTGATGGTGTTCCCCATAAAACTTTATGGGGAGATGCTTATAAAGGTATATACGTAACTAGAATATGTTTTATGCTACATGTGCCATGTAACATATCTCTGTGAAAGTTATGACCTACTGAATTTATTCCTCCTGTTTGTATGCATGTATCATTGTTGTAGTTGAAGTTATGAATATTGGTTAAACGAAAATAAGAAAGAAAAACTTGTAGCACCTTAGAGACTAACAAATTTATTTCAGCATAAGCTTTCGTGGGTTAATACCCACTTCATCGGATATTGGTTGTATTTCTTGAGAAAGGAATGCGCAGGTTAAGTGCCCAATCAAGAAGCACTTAACAGACAATAGAACTTGCAGACACCAATCCACATCTGAACTCTGCCAGGAATGTGGCTGGTCTGAGAAGGAACTGAGTTGTGCAGGGACAGGTGACCTGTCCATGTGATCCCCAACTCCATTTGGTAACTGGATGCTACACAGGGAGAGGGAGGGGTGTCCACCCAGAGGAGAAAATCTATTTAAACCCCTAGGAAACCCCTCCATTTTGTCTTCAGCTGGCTAAAGAAAGAAGCTCTCCACCCCCCAAGGACACCTGAAAGAGACTGAACAAAGGACAAAGACATTAGGGGGGTGAGTGATTGCTGGACCCAGGCTAGAAGGAAGATAGCCTGTTTACTAGACCTAGTGAGGTTGTTATCTGTACACAGGGTGATTAGACCTAGAACTGCATGTTCTATTTTATTTTATTTAGTAATTCACTTTGTTCTGTCTGTCACTACTTGAAATCACTTAAATCCTATTTTCTGTACTTATTAAAATCACTTTTTACTTATTACCTTTCCTGGAGTACGAGTTGGTACCCGGGAGGGGCGGGGGCAAACAGCTGTGCATATCTTTCTATCTTTGAAATAGAAGGTGAACTATTTATGAGTTTACCCTGTATAAGCTTTATACAGGGTAAAACGGATTTATTAAGGGTTTGAGCCTCCTTGGAGTTAGACACCTGGGTGTCAAAGGCAAGAGCGCTTCCAGGAGCCTTACAGCTGACCGTGAATGGCTGCCCAGCCAGACCAGTCATACAGGGGGAAGCAGGGAGGAAGGTGGAATGGGGGGTGTGACGGCATGGGGGAGTTTCCTGTTTTCCTTGTTGCCTATGGGGGGGTTTCTTGGTTTCCTAGGGTTGCATGCAAAGGGAGTGAGACTCAGTTTCCCTGGGTGTTACGGGTTTAACGAGGTGATGGGAGAGGGAGTTTGTTGTTACAGGGGACTGGCGAGGGAACTGGGGACCCCAGCCACGGACGTGTGGAATGGAGACCCCGGCTACAGGGCCGGTTCTGGCCAGTGGGAGAACAATAGGCTGCGAAGAGAGGAGCCCTGGGGGGGTTCCAGCCACAGAGGGCCAGAGACAGAGAAGAGGCCCAGACAACCCTGTTTGCAGGGCTGTTTACCTGGAGAGAAGACAATGGACAGAGGCGGGGCTTGGGGCCAGTGATATCCACAGCCCAGCTGGGAAGCAGGGGGCTCTGGGCTGGAGAGAGGAGGCAGGCAGAGCCCACCGGGATACAGGAGAGAGCTGGATGTGCTGGGCTGGGGGGAGGCCAGGCCTGAGAGTTCCTGTGCTGTGTTCAACGCTCAATCATCCCTCCAGTTTGACGCTGGCTGAGAGTCACTCTGGGCTAGAGAACAGGGTTGCATCGTCCCCCTCGGGGGTGGAGGCCCGGGGGTCCAGAGTGCGTGGACTCCCTGAGGGGCCCACGGCGAGAGACAGGTGTGCTAAGGCACAGAGAGGTGCGGCTCCAGGAGGTGGAGGGGCTGAACCCCGAGAGAGAGTGGACCCCTGAGAAGGGCTGTCGCACTGAAAGGGCCCCCCCCCACGGACTGCACGGGGGAAGAGAGGGCACGACCTGTGAGTCCGTGACAGGGGGCACACAGACCCCCTGGGCATGGATGAAATGGAGTGCAGGGGGTGCATACAGAACTCCCAGCATGGGTGGGAGAATGGGCATCCCAGCTGCAGGAGGAGGTGGCAAGACAGAGCTGCTGGCATGGGGGGCAGACTGGGGAGTCCCTGAAACAGAGGGGCTTGGAGGGCAGCACACAGGGAACGTGTGTGTGTGGGGAAAGGAAGCACGCGAGGAGCCCCAGGGGTGAGCCGGGAGCTCAGCCAACAGAAGCTACATGACCTGCGACCCCTGAAGTTCCACGCTGAATTTGTCTTGCTTCAGCTGCCGGCCCAGGCCCCGATTAGACCTTTGTCGGCCAGAGCAACAAGGCCCCACCATCAAATTTCCTTCCCCCAGCTAGGGGCTGGTTGGCTGGGATTGAGTCACCCCTTCGCTGGCCTGGAGTCTATCCAGGAGTCCGGCCGCGGTCGCCCCAGGGCTGCAGACAGGGCAATCTAGTCCATTGATGCAAGGACAGGTTATAGGGTGATTTGAGGACTGTGGGGAAAGAGATTTCTGAGGGCTCCCATCCAGCAGATGGGTCCAAGGGCTGGAAGCTGAAGCCGGACAAATTCAGAGTAGAAATTTGGGGCACGTTTCTAACAGGGAGGGTAACAATTAGGGGGTGCTGGGTTAAACAGCTCCTCCCTCCCCCTTCCTCCGGGACTTTCCAGCTCTTCACACTGACTCACCAGAGAGAGCCGACTTTGCATCTCTGCCTCTGGGGACGCAAGGCAGAGCAGGGTGTGAGAAAAACAGGAAACACCTGCCCTGGTGAGATTCAGCCAGCCTGGCCGCCCACTCCCCAAAGACAGCAACATGGCCAGAGAGGCTAGCCAAAGCTAATCTAATCTATCAGAGAATCACAGAAATGTCTGGCTGCAGGGACCTTGAGAGGTCACCATATCCAGCCCTCTGCTCTGAGGCAGGACGAAGTACACCTAGACCAGCCCTGGCAGGCGTTTATCCAACCTGGTCTTAAAAACCTTCAGTGATGGGGACTCCACAGCCTCCCTTGGAAGCCTGTTCCAGAGCTGAACTAGTCTTAAGGTTACAAAGTATTTCCTATCGGGGGGAGCCATGTTAGTCGGTATCCACAAAAACAACGAGGAGTCCAGTGGCACCTTAAAGACTAACAGATTTATCTGGGCATAAACTTTCGTGGGTAAAAACCCCACTTCTTCAGATGCATGGAGTGAAAATTACAGATACCGGCATTGTTATACTGACACATGACGAGAAGGGAGTCACCTCACAAGTGGAGAACCAGCATTGACAGGGCCAATTCAGTCAGGGTGGATGTGGTCCACTCCCAATAATTGATGAGGAGGTGATGTGACGAACTAGGACTGTAGTTAAGGTTTCCCTGAGTACTGTGTGGGTGCCTCAGTTTCCCCTATGCGGTGCTTGAGTATCTAGGTGGTGGGACAACGGTGCATGATTGTTACAAAGCCCTAGAAGGCAGAGGCCTGGACACAGAGAAGGGCTCTGTCTCCTGGCAACAGATGGCCCGGCCCCTTGCCCGGCAAAGGTGAGAGCTGAAGGTGTGAGAACAAAGGGATCAGGTGACCTCCTGGCCCGGGAAGCAGACAAAGGCGGAGGAGGGGCTGGAGAGTTTCAGTTTTTTAGCGGGCCGGAGAAGAGGCGAGGGAGGCAGACAGGGTCTGGCCTCCCTGCCCCGGTTGGAGCTGTGGGGCGAAATGCAGGGAGCCCCAGGCTGGGGTCTAAGCTCCCTGCCCCCCGGAAGGACCCGACTGAGGGGTCCTGGATGTACTGACAAGCTCTGGTTGGGCTGTGTTCCTGGCATCTCTAATAAACCTTCTGTTCTACTGACTGGCTGAGACTCCCAGTGAATCCGGGGAAGAGGGGTGCAGGGCCGGACTCCCCTATACTCCGTGACAGGTGTCAATACCAAGAGAGGGAAAATTGCTTTTGTAGTGAGCCAGCCACTCCCAGTCCCTAGTCAAGTCCAAATTGATGGTGTTAAGTTTGCAAATGAATTGTAGCCCTGCAGTTTCCCTTTGAAGTCTGTTTGTGAAGTTTTGTTGTTGCAGGATGGCTACTTTGAAATCTGCTATAGAATGTCCAGGGAGATTGAAGTGTTCTCCTGCTGGCTTTTGTATGTTACCGTTCCTGGTGTCTGATTTGTCCATTTATTCTTTTGCGTAGAGACTGTCCAGTTTGGCCGATGTACATGGCAGAGAGGCATTGCTGGCACATGATGGCATATATCACAGTAGCAGATATATCTACTAGGGCATATATGGTGGCCAGAACTGGACACAGGACTCCACATGGCACTCAGTCACAGTGCCGAGTACAATTCCCTCCTGTGTCTTACATGGGACCATCTTGTTCCCCCCCAGTGATATTAACCTTTTTTTGGCAACTGCATCACATTGTTGACTCATGTCTGGTCTCTGATTCACTTAACCCCCAGTGCCTTTGCAGCAGTGCTACTATCTGGCTGGTCTGTCCCTGTTTTGTAGTTGTACATTGAATTTTTCCTTCCTAAGTGTCGTCCTTTGGAATTGAAATCCGGCTTTCCAAGGAGCTCGCCATCCTTCATAGCTTGGTGTAATCTACAAATGTTATGAGCATGGTCTCCGCTCTGTTATCCAAGTAATGGATTCCAAAATATGGAATAATACCTGACCCAGGACTGAACCCTGTGGGACCCCCACTGGATACACCCTCCCAGCTTGACGGAAAACCATCGATAACTACTCTTTGAGAATGGTCTTTCAACCAATTGTGCACCCACCTTACAGTAATTTCATCTAGACCACATTGCCCTAGTTTGCTTACGACAGGGTCGTGTGGAACTGTGTGTGATGGCGTCCCCAATGAAACTTTATGGGGAGATGCTTATAAATGTATATATGATGTAACTGGAATGTGTTTTATGCTACATGTGCCATGTAACATACCTCTGTAAAAGTTATGACCTACTGAATCTATTCCTCCTGTTTGTATGCATGTATCATTGTTGTAGTTGAAGTTATGAATATTGGTTTTAGATTTGCTGGTTTTATACATGGCCTTTGTAAGTGCCTGGGATCAGGTGTGGAGAAAAGAATGTGCAAGTTAAGTGCAAGCACTTAACAGACAAAAGAAGGTGCAGACCCCAGTCCACATCTGAGCATGGACAGGAATGTGACTGGCTGGACTGGTTACTGAGTGGTGCATGGACATGTGACTTGCCCATGTGATCCCAAAACTCCAGGGTAACATGATGCTACACAGGGAGTGGGGAGAGAGTCTATTTAAACCCTTGGAAGACCCTTCCATTCTCTCTCTGAAGACAAGAGAGGTTGAGGGACAAAGGCCCAGCTCTATGGGTTTGTAGTCAGGCCCCCCATCTCCCACTGGGGTCAGTTCAGTGGGCACTACTCAGTCTATTCCCCATGCCCGGTGGCGCCTCCTACAGACACAGTCTCAGGGTCCCCTGAAAGTCAGGGGTGGAGGCGGTGAAAGACAAGTAGCCCACATTGAATATTTATTTATTTACGGTCACTCAGTGCAAACCACAAAAGTTACAGAAAACAGCTGGGAGCTAAATACTCAACATTCAAAGCAACAGAGACAAAGCCATTTATGATCAGGGGGACAGGGAATGGGGCACAGGGCTCTTACCCGCTAGGGGGCACCGGCTCCAATCTATCCCCAGCATGGGGGAATGGGACATGGGGCCTTTCCCCTCTAGGGAGTGCTGGCTCTGATCCAGCCCCAGAGCTGGGGACTGTTGGGCTCAGGAGGGTGGGAAGCGGGACAGGGGTTGTTTCCTTGCTAGGGGCGCTGGTTCCCTGCATGATACGAGTTGTCCGGTCTCAGTCAAGCTCCCAGGAGGGCAGCGTCCCCAGTGTCTGAGGGCTGATTAGGCCATGTGGGGTGAGCTCCTTGCTCCCCCCAGGGGGGTTTCCCAGAGGCACAGCATTGGTGGGGGGCAGCTGTGGGACTCAGGGTGGTGTCGCCAATGGAGCCGGGAGTCCCGGCCCCTTGTGTCTGGGCGGACGGGGGCAGCGGCCCCTACACCACACTCTGGATCACGTTCTTGTACTCAGGGCCCCTTGCGCGTCTCAGCTGCACCACGGTGGAGAAAAGCCACTTCACCTGCAGGGGGGCAGAGAGAGCAGAGGTGAGAGGGGTCAGCACTGGGGGGAGCCGCTCTGTCTGCGTCATTCCTTCCTTATGTCAGTGTCTCATTCATTCAGTCTCTGCATTATTCACCCATTCTTCTTTCTTTCCCTTCCATGTTACCCTCTGCTGTGATAAACCCATTCTTTCCTTCCTTCCTACGTTCGTTCTCGCTCTCACCTTGAAGAGGGTCACGGTGGCGCTGTAGCACACGCTCAAGAGGAAGAGGGTGATGAAGACCGAGATGGTGGCCCAGAGGCCGTCTAGCTCCTCTTCTCCATCCTCGCTGCAAAACTCACCCGAGACGATCACCTCTGCTGGGGGGAGAGAAAGAGACGTCAACTCCGACTCAGCCACTGTGACAGAGAGAGCTCGGACTGTGCGTCCAACACCAACCCGCCTATTCCCTTCTCTACCCATCCATCCGCCCCTCCACTCATCTATCTCTGGATACATCCTTCCATCTGTGACCACAAACCATCCATTATTCCATCTCTAGACTCACCCCTCCTTCCATTCATCCATCTCTAGATGCATCCATCCATCCACTCATCCCCATTCACCCCTCCATTCATCGATGACCACCAACCATCCGTCAATGCATCCCTAGACACCTCCATCCATCCAACCATCCCTAGATGCACCCCTCCAGCCATCCATCTTTAGGTACATCCATCCATCCATGACCAAAACCCATCATCCCTAGACAGACCCCTCCATCCATCCATGACCACAAACCTCCCACCCACCACCCATCCATCCATCAGTCCATTCCTAGACACACCCATCCATCCATTCCCACAGACCATCCATTCGTCCATTCCTCCACTGTCCATCTCTAGAAACTTCCTTCCATCCATGCCCAGACACACCCTTCCATCCATCCACCCACCCCTGCCCACTGTGATGAAATGAAGGATTCAGAGCCTCCCAGGTCTCATCTCACTCATCCCATGTGGCCATGGCCCTACACCCTGGCACTGAAGCTTGGCCGCGTGTTGAATTTCTCTGTGCCTTAGTTTCTCTGCCTGTGAAAGGTGGCTCATGATCCCTCTGAGGTGGGCGAGGTGCCGGAATGCTGCCATGGTGGGGGAGCGCCCTAAAGACCAGGATGGATGGATTTCACGCGTGTGCCTCTATGAGCCTGCTCCCAATGTAACTAAACACCCAGGAGTCACTTCAGATGGGATGCAGCCACCTCTGGGCCTGTTTATTCAGGGCTCTCTTGCCCAGGTGCAACCTGTAGTTGCCTCGGCTGCAGGATGTGGGGATTTTGAAGACTGTCGCTTTTATGAACAGAGCCACGAGTATTTTAAGGATGGGATCGACGCTTTCTCTCTGATAGGAAAGATGCTGCTCCATGAAGCCCCCCCTACTGAGCCCCCTGCCATAGAGATGTCTGGAGAAGAGGTGCATGGATCTGTGTGGGTGCATGTTTGTCTCTCTCTATGTTGTGTGTCTCTCTGTGTGTACAAACATGACAGCCCAGGTGAGAGAGACCCTGGGTCATGCCATGCTACAGTTGTGTCCATCTGCACTGGACTGAGCTCTCTCTCAGCCAACCCCCCCACTCTCTTACTCTGTGGTCCCCTGCATTACCTGCAGGATAACAGCCCTAACACTGCCGCTGCAGGCTACCTGCCCTTTAATGCCAGGTGTGAGCTCTATGGTCGGCACTGGTGGGTTTGAGCCCTGCACTCTCCCATCCAGCCTTGGGGCTGATACACACATGGGGGGAGGGGAAGGTGTGTGAGTGAGGGTCTGGGTAGGAGATGGGGCTCATGTGGGGGGCCATAGGGGTTTCTACATAATTTGTCCCACCCCAACCATCCATCACCATATGTCCCCATTAACACACTCAGTTGTCCATCCATCCATTGCCATATTCACCCATTCATTCATCCTCATCTATCACTGACCATCTGTACCAGCCCATCCATCCCTATCTATTCTCATTTTCCTATCACCATCCATCCCCATCGGTACTGATCCTCTACCATATGCGCCCAACCATCTATTCATTCATCCATCCATCCCCATCTCTAGCCATCCATCTATTGCAATCCATCTATGGCCATCCATTTATCCATCCCTTCATCCTTCAGAATGGGTACCCCTCCAGCCTTCACCCTAGATTTATCCATCCATCCCCATCCACTTATCCATTGGCACCCCACCCGTGAACCATCCATCCACGCATGATTCCCTCAGTGCATCGCAGTCTAGTGGGACTGGGTGGGATTCTCAGAACACCTGGGTTCTGTTTTAGATCAGTAACTGACGTGACCGTGGGCAGGTCCCTTCCCATCTTGGTGTCTGTTTCTTCTCCCTCTTTCTATATTTAGGTGTGAGCCCTTGGACACAGGGACTGTGTCTGTGCCATACCCAGCCCAACAGGGCCCTCTCTAAGTTGGGGGTGGAGGAGCTAATTTAATTCTAATGATCTCTCTCTCTCTCTCTCTGAGTCCTTCCCTCTGAAGTATGTATGTATCCATCTAGCCATCTCTCTGAGCACCTGGCCTTCCAACTGAACTGGGCTTGGATATGGGCTATGCAGTATGTATGTATGTAACTGTCCATCTACCCCCTTCGCCATCCTTCCTTCCATGGCACCAACCCATCCTTCCTTCCATGGCATCTATCCATGTATTGACTCACCCTTCCTTCCATGGCATCAACCCATGTATCTACCCATCCTTCCTACCTATGGCACCAACCCATCCTTCCTTCCATGGCATATACCCATGTATCTACCCATCCTTCCTTCCTATGGCACCTAACCAATTAGCGCAGGGGTGGGCAAACATTGGGTTTCCAAAATTGTATGGAGGGCTAGTTAGGGGAGGCTGTGCCTTTGCAAACAGCCACGCATGGCACGGCCCCTGCCCTCTATGTGGACCCCCCCTGCTTCTCGCCCCCTGACAGCCACCCCAGGACTCCTGCCCCATCCAAACCCCCCTCTCCTTCCTGACGGCCTCCCCCGGGACCTCTGCCCCATCCACCCCCCCTGCTCTCTGTCCCCTGACCGTCCCTGGATCCCCCATCCCTAACTACCCCCCACCGCCCCATGCAACTCCTCTCCTTCCTGACATGGCCCCCCAGGATCCCTGCCCAATCCAACCACCCCTTCTCCCTGTCCCCTGACCACCTCCAGAACCCCCACCCCCTGACCACCACCCCAAACTCCCCTGCCCTCTATCCCATCCGCCTCCTCTCCCTGCTCCCTTACTGCACTGCTTGGAGCATGGGTGGCTGGCGGCGCGGCTGCACCAGGACAGGCAGCCGCGCACCGCACAGAGCACCAGGTCAGGCCGTGGCTCTGCAGACACGCTGCCCAGAGCATTGTACCAGTGGTGCGGCGCGATAAAGCTGCGGGGGAGGGGGAAGAGCAGGGAAGGGGCCGGGGGAAGCCTCTCTGTCCGGGAACTCAGGGGCTGGGCAAGAAGGTCCTGTGGGCCGGATGTGGTCTGGGGGCCATAGTTTGCCCACCCCTGATGTAGCGACTCATCCTTCTTTCCATGGCATCTACCCATGTGTCAACCTATCCTTCCTTTGATGGTATCTACCGATGTATCTGCCCATCCATCCATGGTGTATATGTATCCACCCATACAGGATCTGGGAACTGGCATCCCCAACCTTGTAACATCTGGCTTCTCCCAGCCTGAAACCTGGGACCTCGTCCACCTTGGGCGACCCGCAGATTTCACCCAGTCACACCACAACAAGGAGACATGGGGGTGAGCTCAGACTAGATCCATTTATTCACTTGTTGTCATTGAGGGCACAGAGATTATTTACAGGAAGCTGTACTGGACAATGCTAGCAGCGCGGAGGGGAGGAGCCGTCTTCATTTACCAGAGACTTTGCTGACGCTGCGTTGGGTGAACTTCATCTGCAGGGCTTCATGGATGACCATGCAGGTGTAGGTGTCCCCGTTGTTCCAGCTGGCCTTGCTGACTTTCAGCTTGCTGTAGAGGAAGAAGTTGGAGTCGCCGGCTCCATCCTTGATGGGTGGGGTGGTGAAGTGTTCCATGCTCTCGTCGGCTTTGTGGTTCTTCATCCACTGCACCGAGATGTCCTCGGGGAAGAAGCCCTGCACCAGGCAGGTGATGCTGACGGAGTCTTCGGAGCTGCTCAGTTCCTCGTTGTGGGGGCGCAGGAGGTAGATGCCTGGGGCAGAGCGCCTGCCTTCGGTGGGTGGGGACGGAGGACACAGATGAGCACATCACTCAGCTGAGGCCACGTGGGGAGAAGGAAAGGGTGTGTGTGCATGGGGGGAGGAACATCCCCTCTCTCCTCCAGGATGGAGGGGCTGGGGACTGGGAGCTGGTAGTCCTGGTGCATAGGATTGGGGATAGTCTGGTCTCCATCTCACATGGGGATGCAAAGGGACCCAGGGCAGGGATGAGGATCCCAAGTTTTTGAGGGTTGGGGCTTCCCCTTAAGGAGCATCCCTCCCTGCTGGGGACTGGGATAGGGGAGTCTCTCCCCTTAGGGACCCTGAGCTCCTCTTACCTGGCTTCTTGGAGATGGATTTGATGAGGGGCGAGGGCAGGTCCGAGTGCTCCACTTTGCAGGAGAAGGTCTCTCCGGCATCCCAGTCGCGGGTGAAGATGGGCATGGAGCTGGAGGCGGTGAAGGTGTCGTTGAACTGCTCAGTGAGGGTCAGGGGATCAGGGACAATGGACCCTGGCTTCTCCCGGGACCAGACGACCTGGAGGCCGGAGTCACTAGGCAGGTTGACCACCAGGCAGGTGAGCATGGGGCTCTGGTCCACGTACAGGGCAGCGGGAGACGGGGGCACCAGGAAAACCAGGATGTCACTGGGAGATGTTGTTTCTTCTGGGGACAGGAGAGCCCAGGTCAGCAGCTAGGCCTGGTCACCCCTGCCCAAGACCATCCCAGTCTCCCCCCTTTTCTCCCCCCTTGAGCCCAGACCAGTGTCCCCCTCCCTTTCCTAGGACGCCTGGCCCCGCTCACTGTCACCTCTGCACTTGCGGGCGTGGTCCTGTTCTGTGCTCCCAGATCCCGGGTGGGACACCTGGCAGGTGTACGTCTTGCCCTCCAGCCACTCGCTCTGGGGGACACTGGCATTGCTGCGGGTGCTGAAGGTGTGGCTGTCGGCGTCCTTCTTGGCGGGGGCGGTGTCACCATGAAGTAGGCCAGGCTCGCCGTCCACCAGCCATTGCACCGTCAAAGGCTCAGGGTAGAAGCCAGAGATGAAGCAGAGCAGCTGGATGGCACCTGGCTTGGTGGTGCAGGAGGAGTGGAGGACGTGCACCTCGGGGGCATGGGGCTCAATGGGGGAGGGCTCTGGGAGAAGGGTGACAGGGGTTAGTTGTTGTATAGACCCCTAGTGCCCCCCCCACTCCCTGCAGAACGGTGCCCCCTACTGTGCCTCCCACTCCCTGGAGCATGGTGCCCCCTTTGGAGCCCTCTGCCCCTGTCCCTGCATTTCAGCACCCATCGCTCCTCTTTGCGTGGTGTCTCTCTCCATCCAGCCACCCACCACAGAGAGTCCATCAGCTCACAGCACTAGCAGCTCCCATCCTCTCTCCCTGCAGCAGTCACCAGACCTGAGAGACCCCCAACCCCTCCCTTCCCCCCAGTTGTGCCGTGCAGTCCCTACTTGGGATTGCCTTGGAGATGCTGGAGCTGGTGGGCTGGTGCTGAACCTTGCAGCTGTAGGTGTCAGACTCCCAGCTGCTGGTCGGGACGGTGACCTGGCTGCTGAGCGAGTAGAGGCCGCTGGAAGATTGCACGGAGGGATAGGTCTTCACGCCCGGGGCGGCAACGTTTGGGCTCCACGTCACGGTGACCGGCTCGGGGAAGTATCCTTTGGCCAGGCAGCCGAAGGTGACCTGGCGGGTGGTGACTCCGCCGTTGCAGGAGGTCAGTGGGAAGACAGACGGAGCCGTGGGGCTAGCTGCAAAGGGAGAGAGAGAGAGGCCATGAGACGCAGCCCCTACCCCGCTCCGTTCAGCACAGGCCCCTAGCATGGCACTGGGGCCAGCGCTCAGTGCCGGGGAGAGCGTCTCCTAACGGAGCCCCGCTCTGCTCCACTCAGCACAGCAGACAGTTTGTGGTGAGATTGTTGACAATGTCTGTGTGTAAGTGGGTGCCTGAGATAGGCTGCCCCCCGTCTGCCAGGTTGTGTCACAGACAGACCAGGAACAGGGCCTCTTGGTGCTAAACAGACCCCGTCTGTGATCAGGGCCCCCATTACACTGGGTGCTGCAGAGAGACACAATGAGAGACAGTCCCTACCCCAAAGAACTTACAGGCCAAATAGGCAAGATAAAGGAAGGGCCAGAGGGGAAACTGATGCAGAGAGCGAGGAAGGGACCTGGTCACAGCAGGCCAGTGGCAGAACCAGGTACAGAAACCAGGAATTAGGTGCTGAAGTGCTGAAGTGACAGAGAAATTCCCCTTGGAAAAATCACAGCATCTGCAGCTAGGAAACAACCCAAGTTTTTGACCAAGGAACTGAAACTGGGGGACACTTCTGGGCTCTCTGAAGAAGGATCAAACCACTAATGTTTGGGTCTTCAGGTCTCCAGCTGAAGACGTGCAGATGTTATTCTAGCAATTTTAGGTTGGGTACGAATATTAAATGTTATATTGTCACGAGGCTCCTAGGTTCATTGCTAACATCATAAGCTCCTAGTGGCCAATTAGCAATTCTGTAGCTCAAACGCACGTGGTTAGATGTCCTGGGAACTCACTTGAGACACTGGTAGGAAAGATGGGGACTGTCCAAGTCAACCCGGGACGAATGGGCCCTTTGGGTTAGAGTTCGGGTTATAATTATATACAGGGGTGGAGGATTAAGGGTTAGCGGTTTGGGTTAGGTGCTGGGGTTAAGGGCTATGGGGTGCAGGGGTAGAATTAAGGGTGATGGTTGAACGGTTCAGGTCAAATACCTTTCCACTCTCAAATTCAATATTTGACGTGTTGTGATTAGATTTCTAGCCAATTTTGAAGCTATTCAACCATAAGATACTGAGCAGTTCTCCTGCCATTTCCCAGAGGGTTAGTGAGTCCTAGTGGGTCCTATCCCAAGGGGCCAGTTTTCCACGATGACTCATAATTCTGATGCTGGGATGCTTGATACCCAACTGGAGACACGGAAACCCTAGTGCTCAGATGGTCAAGGTGGGGAGGTTCGGGTTAGAGCTGGGGTTAAGGATAGGGGTATAATTGGTCATTAGTACTTGTATCACAGTGGTCTAGAAAACTCATTCTAGGATCAGGGACCCATCGCGCCGGGAGCTTTACAGAGAAATAACAATGATGGACTCTACTGATCCCAGGACCATTGCAGCCTAAGCAATCTAAAGTCAGGGTTCGGGGGATCAGGTTGGGACGTTAGGGTTAGGGGCTGGATTTGAAGAGAGGGTCAGAGTTGAGGGTCAGAGTTCGGGAGTAGGAGCTAGAGAGTGGGGGTTAAGGATGAGGACAGGAGTATAGGGAAAGGGCGAGGATTAGGGTGTTGGGGGTTAAGGAGTTGGTCCATCTGTCTGGGGTTAGGAAGGTGGGGTTAGGGTCATGGTTAGGGAGTTAGAACAGAGTTGGGGGTCTAAGTAATTGGGTTTAAGGTTTGGTTTAGGGTCACAGTTCTGTGGTTAGGGCAAAAATCCTTCCCTCCCCCAAACTCCATAGTCGACTGGTTATCACGACCTCTAGCTCACGACCTTTCTAGGCAGATTCCCACTTAAGTAGTTACCGGCGTTTCCATCTCTAGTGGGCTTTAGCCAGAGACGTCAGAGCTCATCCCCCCGGAAAGGAAGCCCAACGCGTCTCCATCTGAGTGCGCCCCAAAAACGGAGCCAGCTCTGCTGAAAGGCCAAGTTAGGAACCTGAACTCGGAGCTGTCGCCTGACAGCGGCTGCCGGTTACGTCCAGCCCCGGGCAGCCAAGCTCACATCTAGCTGTGCTGGGAACTCCCCACGCTCGGCTCTCAGCATGGAGCATAAGTGCAGAGCTGGTGGAGGGAGGCAGGGACGGCCAGAGAGACGCGTTCCTGCACTCGGTGAGTTCAGGGTTTTACCTCTGACCAGGGACCTGCCAGAGGGGAAATTTATGCCTCAGTTTAGAAAGTTTTTGGTTGGAGAAAATTAAATCCCCTTAGAAACAATTCAGCTGTCCCCCCAAAACCTCTAATTCCAGCCCCACAAACCCCGAGAGCCCCACATCCGCTAATGGCCTTGAGCCCTGACACCCAGCGTCCTGCTATTCCAGCCATGGACTGCCCACAACTCTGTTGGAGCCCTTCACTCCCGACCTGCAGCCCCTTCTAGCCAAGTCCTGCCCCGCAGGCCCTGCCGGTGCCCCTCACTCCTGACCCACAGCCCCCTGCTAGCCCAGCCCTGCCGGTGCCCCTCACTCCCGACCCACAGCCCCCTGCTAGCCCAGCCCTGCCAGTGCCCCTCACTCCTGACCTGCAGCCCCCTTCTAACTCAGCCCTGGCTCCCCCCTAACCCTGCCAGTGTCCCTCAACCCTGATGTGCAGCCCCTGCTAGCCCAGCCCTGGACCCCTTTCACAGCTGTTATCCTAGCTTATAGGTGGAGTGGGATAAGCACCCCTCTGTTCCCGTGTGTCTCCTGGGGGAGGGGGCACAGCCTGGCCTGTGTTACCCGTCCCGGCCTCCCCAGCATGTCCAGGTTCTGCAGGGGAGCCATGTGCTGAACCCTGCCCTGGTATTGGGTCCACACAAGGGGACCTGCCCCACTGCCCTCCCAGAGCTGGGGAGAGAACCGAGGAGTCCTGGCTCCCAGCCCCTGCTCTAATGACTAGACCCCACTCCCCTCCCAGAGCTGGGGAGAGAACCCAGGAGTCCTGACTCCCAGGCCCCCTGCTCTAAAGCTTAGACCCCACTCCCCTCGCAGAGCTGGGGATAGATCCCAGGATGCCTTGCTTCCAGCCCCCCTGCTCTATCCACTTGCCCCAACTCCCATTTTAGAGCTGGGGAGGGAACCCAGGAGTCCTGGCTTCCAGCCCCCACTTCTCTATCCACTTGCCCCAGCCCCGCTCCCACAGCTAGGGAGAGAACCCAGGAGTCCTGGCTCCCAGCCCCTCCTCCCCGGTTCAATACACTAGACCCCACTTCCCTCCCAGAGCCGGGGATAGATCCCAGGAGTCCTGGCTTCCAGCCCCCGCTTCTCTATCCACTTGTCCCAGCCCCCCTCCCAGAGCTGGGGAGAGAACCCAGGAGTCCTAGCTCCCAGCCCCTCCTCCCCGGTTCAATACACTAGACCCCACTTCCCTCCCAGAGCCGGGGATAGATCCCAGGAGTCTTGGCTTCCAGCCCCCGCTTCTCTATCCACTTGTCCCAGCCCCCCTCCCAGAGCTGGGGAGAGAACCCAGGAGTCCTGGCTCCCAGCCCCCCACTCTACTGACTAGACCCCACTCCCCTCGCAGAGCTGGGGATAGATCCCTGGAGTCCTGGCTTCCAGCCCCCACTTCTCTATCCACTGGCCCCAACTACTGTTTCAGAGCTGGGGAGGGAACCCAGGAGTCCTGGCTTCCAGCCCCCACTTCTCTATTCACTTGCTGCAGCCCCCCTCCCAGAGCTGGGGAGAGAACCCAGGAGTCTTGGCTCCCAGCCCCCCACCCTAATGACTAGATCCCTCTCCCCTCCCAGAGCTGGGGAGAGAACCCAGGAGTCCTGTCTTTCAGCCCCCACTCTAATGACTAGAACCCACTCCCCTCCCAGAGCTGGGGAGGGAACCCAGGCGTCTTGCTCCCCTCTCTAGCACACTTTCCACCCTATTTATCTCTGATAGGGTGAAAACACCCTCTGCACTCATGTGACAAGCCAATAGCAGCCACTTTCCTGTAATTTACTCACCAAATCACCGGCCATGTTGGGTCGTGGCCCGGCACTGTAGAGCCGGGGGTTCTGTCCGGGAGTCCAGCTCTGCTCTGTGTCTGTCGGGCAGCTCTTCTGAGGTATCTTTGCCTGTCAGACATCCCCAGACATCCACTCGAAATGGTCGTCAAGATAATTATAGATTGTAAATGAGATGACGCCCACTGGGTTGCTTTCACTGTTACAGCTGGCGTGAAAATTGGACAGGTGGGCGAATGAAGGGGGCTAAGACCAGGGTGAAAAAACAACATTGGTGTGACTTTCACTTGTGTAAACTTCCCCTTTTCAGCCCGTGTTGTTTGTTGGTCAGTTTTCCCCAGAGATCGGTCACGCAGGCTGCAGAGCTCAGAAAAGGTTGAGGCCTCCTGGGTGGTCTTTTTGAGAACTTGCCTTGCGGGAGGGTGAAGAAGGAGACTCTACGCTGTCCTGGAACTGGGGATAGAACCCAGGAGTCCTGACTCCCAGCCCCCTCGCTCTAACCTAGGAGATCCATGTCCACTGCCCGAGCTGGGGACAGATCCTAGGAGGCGACGTTTCAGCCCCATCTGCACTAACCTTGTAAAGGCCAGAGAAAGAACCCAGGAGTCCTGACTCCCAGCCCCCCAGGATGGATAGATTGATAGTGGGTGTGTATGGGAATAGATAGATGCACACAAGTATCCTGTCTCCCTTCTAGCCACCTTTGCTTTCTTTTAACGTCTCCTGGCAGTTTGTCTTCACTATAGAAGGGTCTCTTCTCGTCCTTGCTCCTGTGACGGTGCTGAGAAGCGGTCGGGTGGTTCCTCGCACCATGACTGGTGGTGGGACGTCCACTGCAATTTGACGTGTTTAGAACTCAGCGATTCGTGGCGTTTCAGGGCACAAGAAGGGATCACTGGGGTCGGCATGTGCCCCGGCGATCCTGGCCCAAGCCCCCACCTGCTGGTCGAGCAGAGCAGTTAGAAAGAGAGGCCGAAGCTGGCTTTAAAGTCTACGAGTCATGGAGAGTTCACCACAATCCAGAGATAAGGACTGCAACCCCCCATATACTGCAAAGCTGGGAAAACCACCTGGGAGTGAATATTTCACCCTCAGTGAATTTCCCTGGGACCTGTCAGTGTCCCGGAGAGGCAGATTGAAGAGCTCAGAATCTGAGGTGAATGGTTTGAAAGATCTGTTTGCACAGAAAGGCAGGGGGCAGAGGAGAAAGGGCGCGTGTTGAGTTATCTCATCCATCAATGACTCATGGAGGACTCTTCCCTGGCTTTAACAAACGGTCAAAGAGAGGAAGGGACTCGGGGAACTGTCTTCAATTCTCAGATCTACCACAGACTCCCCTCGTCTCCTTGGGGAAGCCACGTCATCTGTCCAGGCCTGAGTTTCCCCATCTGTACAACGAGGGTTATGATGCTCACGTCACACCGGAGAGCTGAGGAGGGCTGGACTCACGTTGTGAGGAGCTTGGGGAATATTTCTGCCTTATAAAGCACCAGAGTCTCCTCTCAGCATCACTCGCACAAAACCAGAGCTACTCCACCGGCGTTTCCCCAGGTTTACACTGGAGCAGCCGAGGGCAGAATCCCATTTCTCCTGTTTTCCGTCCATCGCTAGGACACCACGTCACAATGGAAAGTTAAAGGCAGAGGGAAGGGCTGTGACAGACCCAAGGTCCCACAGCAGCTGGGAACAGAACCTAAGAGTCCTGACTCCTTTTCCAGTGAATTGACCACTGGGCCCTAGAGCCATCAGGCCATAGAAGGAGGTGGAGAGACGGATGTAGGTTGATCAGTGACGTGGGTTTCCGATTTCCCCCCATTTTGATGGTTTCTCTTTTATTCTCTTTCTTTTTCCAGTGAAACCCACAAGCCCGTCTGTCTTCCCCCTGGTTCCCTGCTGCACCCAGACTGGCAATGCTCCCCCGCACACAAGCTTGGCCTGCCTCGTAACTGGCTATTTCCCAGCACCAGTGCACATCAAGTGGAATTCTGGCCAAGTGACCGAGGGGGTCAAAACTTTCCCAGAGGTGACGATGAGCGACGGGCTCCTCACCCAGAGCAGCCTGCGGATCAACCCTGCCAGTTCCCGGCAGGGTGACACCTACCAGTGCGAAGTGAGGCATGAAGGCACAGCAAAGCCAGTGTCGAAGAAGTTCCCTGAGGAATGTAAGACATGGGGCGGGGGAAGGACGGGACAGCCAGGCTGAGATTTTCAAAGTGCCTTGAGGGTCTGGGAGCCAGTTAATCTTAATCCACATCCTGTAGGTGCCTTGGAAAAATCTCAGCCTGAAAGACTGGGGAATGTTTGGGCCAGTTTTGAAACACACTGAGCCCTGGTGCTTTGTCACTGCAGAGCTCCTGCCCCCAGCACCCTTAGGCACCTTGGGAAATCTTAGACATGCAGCTGAGCTGAAATGGTACCTAAGCCTCATGCTGGCCCTTCTGTACTGGGGAAAACTTCAGCTCAGTGCCCTACTCCCTCACCCTCACCCTAACCCTAACCCCTTCATCCTCACCCAACCCAGCCCAAACCCTAACTCTAACCCTAAACTCACTGCCCTACTGCCTCACCCTAACCCAACCCAAACTCCTCCCATTGTAGGAAGGAGAACAAAGCCCATTTGCCACTTCAGTTCAAAACCCAGCTTTGTTAATACAAGGACTCAAAGCAAACCCAGTGCAGCTCAGAGCACAGGGTCCCATCCACCAGAGGCCCCTCCAGCGTTCAGCCGGCTGGACGGGAGCACATCCCCCTTTCCCAATAGGTCACCTTTCCTGCATGTTTGCTAGGCCTCCTGCCCAGTCCACATCTAGAGATTTCCCCTCAGGTGCTTTCCTCAACACTGAGCCAGAAGCTCTCCCTTCTATAGACTGCAGCAAGCGGCCCCATGAAACTACAATTCCCAGCAACCGCTGACCTTAGAGGGGCTCTACCCCCGTACAAGCTAGCGCTCGGTTACACCTCTTTGTCATGGAGCGGTGTGTGTTTCCTGCACTCCGGCTGTTCTTGGGCATCCTTTGAAATGGATAAAACTCCGGAGCAGCAAACCTAGGTATTCTGGGTTTGGAACTTCAATGGGTGTAAATCGACTTATCTCCACAGAAGTCAGTGGCTCTGTGCCAACTTACTTCAGCTGAGGATTTGACCCTTTTTCCGTAGTCAGACACAGTCAGTCCTCTCCCATGATTCCCTCTGATGCCATGTCAGGCTATACAGCACCACGGTCCCCCTTACACAGGGGACATTAATTGAGGAAAACAAGTTCAAATAAACACAGCTCCAGTTCCAGCTTTGTCCCTGCTGTTTACCAGGGAGAACACACTCCATGCAGGATGTGCAGAAACAATGCACGGAGGCATTTAATATTTGCCTAAATTATTTAAGGGCCCAGTTCCCATTTGTTTCAATCCCCGTACATGGCTGTGAAAAATCTCAGCATTAGAGGCTGAATAAAGTACTCGATGTAAACGTAGCACAATAAGGTGAGGTTTTGCTAGTGATGGGAGGACTGTAGAGTTAGCACTCTCTCTGGAAGGGGAGTGGGGATCTACAGAGAGTGACACTGGACTGTGTTTTCCCCTCTCTCTGCTCTCAGTGTGTGGTTCGACAATGCCACCCAAGGTTCACCTCCTGGTCCCCAGCTGCGAGGACAACTCCACAGAGAGGCAGCTGAAGCTGGTTTGCCTCCTCCTGAGCTTCAAACTCGACAAAGCCAACGTGAAATGGCTGGTGAATGGAAAGGAGAGGAGCCCCCCGACTTCTGCCTTTTCCTCTGCAAAGGGCACAGACGGTTTCTACATGGGGCAGAGCCGCATGAACTTCACCAGGGAGAGCTGGGAGAAGGGGGACGTCTACACCTGTCAAGTGTCCCACCCATCAGTGGAAACAGAGCTCTCCATGCACAACACCAGCAAGTGCTTGGGTGAGGGGCTACCCCGTGCATGGCAGAGAGGTGGGGTGGAGAGTTACTCAGAAACCAGCCCTGCCTAGGGTAGGTGGGACTGCACCTAGACGCCAGTGTGAATGGAGACATGGGAGCACCATAGAGAAATGGACACTGTAGGTGGATGGTAAGAGAGAGAGATATAATGGGTGGATGGATGGATGGGATGGATACTATAAGTGTTCTGATGGAGGTGGGTGGATAGATTAGATTAGATTTAAGTAGATTAGATTTTGCTGCCTTTCCACATTATTGGAACAGGTCAATGACATCTCTTTGCATTTCTCAGCCTGCCTCAGAAGCTCACTTGACCCAACCATCTACTTAACCAGACCCTCCTATGAAGATGTCATCCAAAATTCTGGTCATGTTACCTGTCTAGTTTTCGGTTATGACTTAGCAGCCAGCAGAATCACATGGAATGTGGATGGGCAAGTCAGCTCTGTGGCGAAGACAGAACCCCTGCAAAAAAAACAACAATGGGACCACCAGCCTGGTCAGTTCTCACCCTGTGTTGCTGGCACAATGGGGAAAAGGCACCAAATTTACCTGCAAAGTGACCACACCCTGTTCTGGAGAACTAACTCAGGATATAACCATGAGCAATACAGGTGAGTAGCCGTGGCATCTCAAAGGAAAGGCAAACTCCAGTCACTGTTAATTGGGATAAGGGGGTGAAACTCACCCTGCACAAGTCCTAGGCAGCCTTAAGTTCCAGTTAAACCCCCAAGTAGGAGTTTAGTGGAGCATGGGCCCTCACAACAGGCGTGTATTGCAGGTATAATTAGTATTTCCCTTGTGAATCTCTCATTCTCAATCTCTCATTAATTTCTACTTGCACAATTTTCTCTGTATTCCGTGTGTTATGAAATTCCAGCTCCTCCAAGAATTTCACTCCCTCGGCTCCCTGGGATCCGGGGATGTGGCCTGTTAGGCATTTAGTGTCCTATTTGTGACTCTGATCTGATATGCATATGTCCTTCTTACCTCTGGAAATCAGGCTGGTGCTTGTCACCCGGCACCTGGCCTTTCAGGGATATTTCTGGTGAGAATCTTTAAGCGTCTCCGGTGCAGTTAGGTCCCCAAATCCCATTGAAATACCCAAGGTGTCCAAGTCCCTTAGCCAACTTTTGAAAGTCTCAATTGTGTTGAATTTTGCTTTTAGCGTTTGAAGGAGGGAAGGGGCTCCATCTGAGTGAGCAAATGGGTTGGTGATCCAATGTCATGATGATGCATGGTGGAGACTTGGGGTGAAGAGGAGGTAGTGTGGTTCAAGGTTTGGGGTTAGGGTTCATTGTTGGGATGCAGAACAAGCTCAAAGCACCGTGTCCATCTGCATCACTGTAAAACCAAGCTGAGGATAACGATCATGATTATGGTCTTGAAGGAGATGAAGATGATGTCGATGACAATGAAGAAAAGGAATATGCCGAAGGAGAAAAAGAGAAAGAACGTTAGAATGCTGAAGGAGATGATGAAGATAAAGAGGAAGAGGATGATAATTAAGATTTTGATCTGAAGAGGATGAAGATAAAGAGGAAGGAAGTGATTATGAAGACAAGGGAGACGAAGAAGATGAATATGATGATGGTGATGTAGACAAAGATGAAGATGGTGATGTTAAGTTGTTACCGTTTTTTGGTTGAGGATCTGGAACGTCACTGCATTCTGTGGGGAAGGCTCGGGAGTTCAGTTCAGTGTTTGGGTGAAGGTTCAGGGTCTTTGAGTTTCAAGGGAGATGATGCTCAAAGGTTGGGTTTCTATTTTGCCTGGTCTAGCTTCACACATACCCTGAAGAACTGCCCTCCCTGGCCCTTTCACACAGGGATAGCTGCTGGATCCAAGTCCAAGTCTTATTCTTCTCTTGTCCCTCTTCCTTTTCATGTAGGCATCAGTAAGAAGGAGCCCTCAGATCAGCATCTCATGGTTGAAGAACAACTCCCCGGAACTCAAGTCCAATTACAACAATGGCCCTGTGTCAGGAAGTGTCACTTTCTCTGCCTACAGCGTCCTTAAGGTTGAGCAAAGTCAAGGAGAAGGAAATTACACCTGCATGGTGCATCACCTGGCCATGGAAGAGCCCAAGGGCATTGTGGAAAAGGTGTCCCTCGGTAAGTGGATTCTCAGAGGGAGGCACCAATTAAAATCTGGTCTCAAGGAAAATATGAGCTGGGGTGGGGCAGATTACGTATGGGATTCAGAAGCTGACGAATTCATACAAACAAAGGAGAGAAACCGCTCAGCTCCATTGCATATCCTTCACACAAGTGTCAATGGAGGACATTGTCCCTGGGTGCCAGGGCTCCCATCAGTCTGGGCTTCCCTGCTGAGATTTCTAAAGGGATTTAATCTCTCCCCTCCCCCATCCAGTTGCAGTGGGAGTTGGTGGACTGGGGGACCTTGGGAGACCATGGGTGTGAAATATAAACAGCCTTTCTGCCTGTGCAGGGGGAAGGGGTTTAGGGAACACTAGTTCAGTCCTGAGCTGTGGGTGCAGTGTGGGGTGTAGTGGATAGAGCAGGAGGGTCTGGGTGCCAGGCAGGAGCATAGGCAGGTCATTTGTCCTCTGTGTCCCAGCTGCCATATCTGGTAAATGGGGATAACTGTGCTGAGCTCAGGCGCGTCATCGAGCTCATGAATTTCTGGCTGAAAGGACCCTGAGTTGAGCACCACGGTAGGTCTGTCCCCGGCCATGTTTTCCACAATAGGGCTTTCTCCCAACAGAGCCGGAGACCTTCAGATTTTCTCCTGGGACCCAGAGACTAATATAACCACAATAGGACCTAGAAATCTGAATCCCTAGATTAGTCGGAAAATCTCCGCCATTGTTCCCACTGCTCCATAAGATGAGGGTCCCGCCCCTTCCACCAGGGAACACAGTGCCCTATTTTCACTTCCAATGACCCTGAGACCCTTTCTCAAACAGCCCCTGGGCTTTGCACCCCTGAGAGGGAGGCACTCAGTGACCATCTGGTGCCTGTTGAAATATTTACTCATCCCAGCCCTCAATGCTGCCTCCTGTCCGCAACCAGGTGGCAGCAACTGTAATCTATACCCTCTGGAGGTCTCTCTCCTTCCCCCTTCCCTGGAGGATCTCTACATAGCGCAGAACGCCACCATCAGTTGTTTGGTGAGTGGGATGGAGATTCCTGGCAGCCTGGAGATCTCCTGGAACCGGGGTAGCGGTGGCCCGTTGGCCGTGGTCTCTAGGGAGCCGGTACTGTGGGAAGATGGCACTTACAGTGCAACCAGCATCCTGCGGGTGTGCATGGAGGAGTGGCAGGCAGGGGAGGAGTTCACCTGCACCGTGAAGCACCAAGACATCCCATCGACTATTGTCAAGACCGTCAGCAAAAGTCGCGGTAAGAGCTCAGCCTTTCCCCTGTAGGGGGCACCAGATCCAATCCAGCTGCAAGCTGGGGGGACTGGCTGGCTCAGGGTGTGGGAAATGGGGCATGGGACCTTCTGTCTCTAGGGGGCGCTAGCTCTGATCCGGCTTCAGGTCTTTGGGACTGGGGGTTACAGATTTGTGGGTGGGATGAAATGTGCAAATGTATGAGACAGAAGGGGAACGGAGAGCCAGGACTCCTGGGTTCATTTTCTGGCTGTGGGAGGGGAGTGGGATGCAGTGGGTTAGAATAGGGAGACTGGAAGCTGTGACATCGATGTTCTGGCTCCTTTTCATGGAAGGTATTTGGATCTAGGGGGTTAGTGTGGCCTGAACTCCTGTATTCTATCCATGGGTCTGGGAGGGTCTAATGGGATATAGCTAGGGGATGAGGGTGGGGGACAGTAGCCAGGACTCCTGTGTCCCAATCGTTACCATTAACCCTTCACTGTTTCTCATGGCAGTGGTCTCCCTCCGGGCCCCTTCTGTCTACATCTCCCCTCCTGACGCCGAGGAGTTGGCTCTCCGGGAATTGGCCACCATCACCTGCCTGGCCTCCGGCTTCTGGCCCAGAGATATCTTGGTGACATGGACCCAGCAGTACCGGCCCGTGCCGCAGGAAACCTACACCAATGCTGGCCCTGTCCGGGAGGCTGGGAAGGAGGAGCGCTACTTCATCTACATCAAGCTCAATGTCTTGGCATTGGAATGGCAATGGGGGGACACCTACGCCTGCGTGGTGGGGCACGAGGGTCTGTCCATGACCTTCATCCACCGGAGCGTGGACAAAGCCTCCAGTAAACCCACCACCATCAACGTCTCTGTGATCTTGTCCGACACAGAGGTCACGTGCTACTGAGGATCAGAGCCCTGTGGGCTCCTCACGGTGTATCTGAGATGGCCACGGAACCTCGTGGGGTCTGGGATTCCTCTGAGCCTGTGTGTAAATCTGTGGGAGCTCTGGTGTACAGAGCGTGGCTGTGTGTGGAATATGCCCAAATAAAAATGCAACTTGCTAGCGTTTGTGATGAAGGGTGTGTCTTCTGGCAGAGACAGTCTCTGTCTCTCATCTTCACACCCACACTTCCTCCCACAATATCTAGGTGCATCCATCCACCTCTTTCTTTCTCTCTCTTTCTTTCTAGCCGTCCTCCTTTCCTCATGCATTGGCTACATCAATTCATTCCTTCACAGGATCCATCCATCCATCCTACCCTCTGCAGTACCTGCCTCTTTGATTCCAGAATATCCATCCATCCTCCTGCAATGTCATGTTTCTATCTGCCTATCTACTATGAGTTGCTATCCATCCACTATTTTCATGGTATTGCAGCGCCTAGATCTCTTTTCTGAGGTTAGGGCACCATTGTGAAGGGCACTGCACGAACACACACAGAGCTAATGTCCTGGAACCAAGGAGCTGATAGTCTAAGCAGACAGAGGCTGGGAGGAGATATTTTGGCACAAAGGGATTAAAATTGGGTCGGTAAAAGGGAGCGAGACACCCAAATCCCACTGCCATGGTGAGTTTATTTCATCGGCACCTAATTTCCTGGGTCCTTTAAAGACCCCAGCCTAAGTGGCTTGTCTCTGGTCACACTGCAGGTCAGTGGGAGCGGTGGGAATATGGCCCTGATCCCCCATCTCCAAGACTTGTTTCTTAACCATTGCACCTGTCTAGGAATGTGGCCCTAACCACTCTGGCATCAGAACCCCTGGGAGATGTGTCCTCACCGGACCACATAAAGGAGAGGCAGAGCCCCCAGGAATCTGGTGGTGTGTCTGCAGGGAGCTAGGCGGCAGGGTGAGACTGATTGAGGAGCCTTCATTCCCACCAGCTCTGTCCCTGGATGTATGAACATGGGGGTGGTGTGTAGGTGAAGTGGTTTCACCTCTTTGTACAGGGTTAGGGAGCCCGATACTGCAATACAGCATTCAGTTCTGGAGTCAACATGCAGTGACAATAAGAGAACGTAACAATGGTAGGAACCATCAGGAAAGGGACAGATAATAAAACAGTCAATCTCAGAACGGCACTATATAAATCCATGGTATGCCCACAGCTTGAATACTGCATGCAATTCTGGTTGCCCCATCTGAAGAAGATGTAGTAGAAATGGAGAAGGTACAGAGAAAGGGGACAAAATTGATCATGGGGATGGAACATCTTCCGTCTGAGGAGAGCTTAGAAAGCCTGGGACTTTTCAGCATAGAAAAGAAATGACTAAGGGGGATATGATAGAGGTCGATAAAATCGTGACCGGTGTGGAGAAAGTGAATACGGAAGTGTTATTTTCTCTTCACATAATGCAAGAAGCAGGGGTCACCCAATGAAATTAAATGGCAGCTGGTTTAAAACAAACACAGGGAAGTACTTCTTCACACAGCAGAGTCAACCTGTGGAACTAGTTGTCAGGTGATGTTGTGATGGCCCAAAATATAACTGCGTTCAAGAAAGAATTAGACAAGTTGATGGAGGATCAGTCTATCAAAGGTTATTAGCCAAGATGGTCATGGATGGAGCCCTTAGCTCTTGCTGTCCCTAAGCCACTGCCTGTCATATGCTGGCACTGTACGACAGCTGAGAGCTCACTCAATAATTGCCCTGCTCTGGTTATTCCCTCTGATACATCTGGCATCAGCCAATGTTGGCAGACCGGATCCTGGAGTAGATGGACCATTGTGCCGATGCAGTATGGCCATTCTCTTGTCTAATATTAAAAAAAAAAAGGTCGAAATATTGGAGAGGGTGCAAAAGAGAGCTAGAAAAATGATTAGAGGGCTGGAAAAAATACCTTCCAGTGAGAGATGGGAGGAGCAAATCAGAGATGGGAGGAGCCAAATCAGTTGAGCTTATGAGAGAGACATTCAAGAGATGGCTTCATTGATATGTATAAGTACCTCCATGGGGAGAAAATCGCAGGCACTAAAGATCTGTAACTTAGTATAGGAAGGCTTAAGAGGAGCCAATCGCTGGACGTTAAACCTAGACAGACACAAATTTAGAATAATGCACTGCAGGGTGGATCCGGGTTGTGCGGACACTGCAGATACAGTCTACCGGACTGTCCTGGGCCTCACCACAATGCGGCCCAATTGCCAGAGTCTAAGCAGCAGCCCTTTGCTTCTGGGCTGTGTGGCCCAATAGGCCGAGAGAATATGGCCACCCACGAGCACAGAGTGGTGTGGCCTAGTGCCCAGGGTTAATATGTCAGCCCTCAAGGGCAGGATTTTGTTTCCTAGGGGCTAGAGTCAATATAGGGACCCTTGGGTGCAGAGGACCATGGCCTAGCGTCCAGAGTGACTAGAGAGGCCCTCAAATGCAGGGCAATATAGTGTTATGTCCAAACACAGGGGCCGTCACAAGAGGGGCCGATGGCCAGGGTAGGGGGACACGGGCCCACCCGACTCCACCGGGTCCTGTCCCAGGGCCCCAGCAGTGGTGGAGTGGTTCACCACTGGGTCAGTGGGGAATGATAGAAGAATAGACTCAAAGGACTGGAAGGTATCTCAAGAGCTCATCTAGTCCAGTCCCCAGCAATCATGGCAGGATTAAATATTATCTAGACCATCCCTGACAGGTATGTGTCTAAACTGCTCTTAAAAATCTCCAATGATGGAGATTCTGCAACCATCCTAGGCAATTTATTCAAGTGCTTACCCACCCTGACAGTTAGGAAGTTTTTCTAATGTCCAACCTACACCTCCCTTGCTGCAATTTAAGCCCATTGCTTCTTGTCCTATCCTCAGAGGTTAAGGAGAACAATTTTTCTCCCTCCTCCTTGTAACAACCTTTGATGTACTTGAAAACTGTTATCATGTCCCCTCTCAGCATTCTCTTTTCCAGACTAAGCAAACCCAATTTGGCAAATTTGGCCACATATTTAATGAAATGTGGTGGCCAGAACTGTACAGAATACTCCAGTTAAGGGCAAATGAGCGTGTAATAGAGCGGAAGTATTACTTCTCGTGTCTTTCTTACAACATTCCTGCTAATACAGCCCAGAATGATGTATGCTTTTTTTCCAACAGCGTTACACTGTTGACTCATATTTAGCTTGTGATCCACTCTGACCCCCAGATCCCTTTCTGCAGCGCTCCTTCCTAGGCCGTCATTTCCCATTTTTTGTGTGCGCAACTGATAGTTCCTTCCCAAGTGGAGTTCTTAGCATTTGTCCTTATTGAATTTCATCCTATTTACTTCAGACCATTTCTCCCGTTTGTCCAGATCATTTTGAATTTTATTCCTATCCTCCAACGGACTTGCAACCCCACCCAGCTTGCTATCGTCCGCAAACTTTATAAGTGTGCTCTCTACGCCATTATCTAAATCATTGGTGAAGATATTGAACAGAACAGGACCCAGAACTGATCCCTGCGGGACCCCACTCGTTATGCCCTTCCAGCATGACTGTGAACCACTGATAACTACTCTCTGGGAACGGTTTTCCAACCAGTTATACACCCACCTTCTAGTAGCTCCATCTAGGTTGAATTTTCTTAGTTTGTTTATGAGAAGGTCATGCGAGTGACCGTATCAAAAGCCTTACTAAAGTCAATATATAGCACATCTACCACTTTCCCCCTATCCACAAGGCTTGTTACTCTGTCAAAGAAAGCTATCAGGTTGGTTTGACACGATTTGTTCTTGAGAAATCCATGCTGTTACTTATCACTTTATTTTCTTCTACATGTTTGCAAATTGATTGCTTAATAATTTGCTCCATTATATTTCTGGGTACAGAAGTAAAACCTATTGGTCTGTAATGACCAGAGTTGTCCTTATTTCCATTTTTATGGATGGGCTCTATATTTGCCCTTTCCCAGTCTTCTGGAATCTCTCCCCTCTTCCATGACTTTTCAAAGATAATCGTTAATGGCTCAGATATGTCCTCAGTCAGCTTCTTGATTATTCTAGGATGTGTTTCATCAGGCCCTGGTGACTTGAAGACATCAACTTGTCTAAGTAATTTTTAACTTTTTCTTTTCCTATTTTAGCCTCTCATCCTACCTCATTTTCACTGGTATTTGCTATTTGCTAGAGGTCCAATAGCCACCAACCTTGTTGGTGAAAACCGAAGCACAGACGTCATTAAGCACCTCTGCCATTTCCGCATGTTCTGTTATTGTTTTCCTCCCCTCATTGCAACACTGAAACGAGGTGATCTTATATGGGTGGGAGATGCCACTCCCTCCCGCTCCCAGGGTCACTGTCTCCCGGGCTTCCTGAAGCTGCTGTCCATTTCACATCGGGGTCTCCGGGCTCCTCGGCGCAGGTAATTCCCTGGGACTCAGACTCCAGCTCATCAGCTGTAGGCAACAGGGCCCTGGCCTGTGTCTCCAGATCTCCACCTTCCGCAGGCAAGGGCTGTAATGGCTCCTGGGCTGGAGTCTGGACCAAGCGTCCTTCCTCCTCGCGGTCAGTGCAGACTGAGCTGGGCTGCTCTTCTTTATATCAGCCCAGCATTTGGAGCATGCTCAGAATGGTCTGAGGGGCAGGACTTCCTCCACCCCTAGGTGGGATTAACCCTTTCCTGGCTTGTGCGGGCATGCACACCCCATCATAGGCACAAAATCTGGAAGGGAACCATTGGAATGAACTTCCAGTGGAAGTGGTGGAGTCTCAATCTTGAGATCTGCACATCCAGCCTGGGGTCCATTCTGGAAAATGTGGTCCCAACAAAGACAAGTCATTGGGCTCCATAATAGCTGGGTGAGATTCTCTGGCTTGTGATATACAGGAGATCAGGCTCGTTGCTGTAATGGTCCTACCTTGCCTTAAGATCTACAAATGCACCAGTCAAGGTTTCAGAGCTAGGAAGGTCACATCAATTATCCACCACCGAACTTTATGGCCAGGCCATAGAGGGCACTGGTGGGTGAATTAGGATTTCAGCTGCTACATGCAGACAGCTGAGGCCTCTCATGCCAGCCCTTTGAATGCCGCAGTGTGTTCTACGTTGAGGAGGCTCCATGCCATTTTCCAGTTGGCGTTCATGCCGTTGACAAGACACATGGATGGGCTCAGGGAATGCTGGGCTGTGAGTCCTTCCAACACTCGGGAATGGGTTCCCAATGGAGCCCAGGCTGGTGGTGAGTGAAAGAGGTTCCTACTTAGTGGTATCCCATGTGGAATGAGTTGGGAGGGGTCTTTCCTCAGTCCCCATGTCAACAATACAGACGGCTTAAGGAATTAGAAATGGGCCATGGAGACGTCTGCCTAAAGGGACTGAGGTCCCTGCTGTGTGATGGTGGCAGAGTCGCCCCAAGTGAGAAATCAGTAGGGGGCCCTCACTTCTGTGTCCAGTGTCCTGACACTATGGGGCAGCTCAGGGTGTTGCTGATGGGGTGGCCATGCCTTTTCGCCTTTTCATAGGGCTTGTGGGTGGGCTGGTCAGGTGTTGTTCTAATGTGGTGTTGGGCTACAGACCTTCCCCCTTCTAGGAGCGTGGGTTGAAATGGAGTCCAAGTGGGTCGTAGCTTAAAAGTTGTTCCCATCAGATGGCCCCGTTACTAGGTGTATTACACTGAGTTTGGGACCCCCATGCACTAGGAGCTGCACACACGTAGAGTAAAGGAGAGTCTCTCCCCCGAAGAGCTTTGTCAAAACAGAGAAAGGGTGTGTAGGGAAACTGAGGCACAAAGAGGGGAGCTGAATTGTCTGAGGCCCCGCAGTGTCAATGACAGAGCTGGGACTAGACCTATGGGGGTCCTGAATCCCATCCTAGTGCTGTGTTCATTGGACCTCAGTGCCTCTGGGATATGACTTGGGGGAGGTCTCAGAACAGCTCTGTGGGTAAATTCCCCACGTCCCCAAAATAGGGATCGTGGGGAGGGGGGAATTGGTGCCTCTGCTGCCAGGGAACTGGTCCCAGCACGGCTGAAGTTGGCATTGACTGGGAAGATGCTGCTGTTTGATGGGTGCGCATGGCCCCATTGAGCTATGCATTGGCAGGTCTCAGCCCAGTTCCCTTGCTGGCCTGGGGAGGGGAATGGCATGGTTGGGGAGAGGCCACTGGCTGGAGTTTGAAAAGGAGCCAAAGGGTGTGAAATGTAATGGCAGTTGGGGGCTGAAATCCCTGAGGCTGCTCTGAGAATTGCAGCCTGAGATGGGGGGTCTCCACCTGCAGCCTGCCCGGGCCCCCTGGCAGGGAACCCTCCTTCGCCGGCCCTGGACAGGGAACTCCTGCCCAGAGCCCAGGCCGGAGCTCCCTGCTGTGCCACTCAGCTCCTTGGGATCACGAAGAGGCCTCTCTAACCCGCACATTTATCTCATCCCCAGCTCCTCACTGCCTAGTGGAGGACCAGGGCATCTATGTTGAAGGAGGAGAGGAGGAATCTGACAGTCTCTGGACGCCTGTTGCCTTCAGTGCTCTCTTCCTGCTCAGCCTGTTGTACAGCGCTGGCGTCACACTGGTGAAGGTAATAGCAACAGCTCCCTTCATGGTCGCACTTCACTGCTTAGAGCAATAACCAGTGCTCAATAATCGACCCCACCCCAACAGCATGCAGCCATCAGCCCTCGGGAACTACTCAGTCACCCACATTCAGTGATGAAATTCAATAAGGCCAATGGAAGGTATTCCACTTAGGAAGGAGCAATCAGTTGCACACACAGAAATTGGGAAATGATGCTTAGGAAGGAGTACTGCCGAAAGGGATCTGGGGGTCATCGTGGATCACAAGCTAAATATTAGTCAACAACGTAATACTGTCAGGAAAAAACCCAATTCTGGGCTGTATTAGAATTAGTGTTTTAAGGAAGACACGAGAAGTGATTCTGCAGCTCTACTTCATACTGATACGGCCTCAACTGGAGTCTTGTGTCCAGTTCTGGGCGCCGCATTTCAGGAAAGATGTGGAAAAATTGGAGAAAGGCCATAGGAGAGCACCAAAAATCATTCAAGGGCTAGAAAACATGAGCTGTGAGGAAAGATTGAAAGAACTGAGTTTGTTTAGTCTGGAGAAGAGAAGACTGGGGTGGCCTGGGTGGGGGAATGACATGATAATATTTTTGAAATACATAAAAGTTTGTTATAATAAGGAGGGTGGAATATTGTACTCGTGAACCTCTGAGGATAGGACAAGAAGCAATGGGCTTAAATTGCAGCAAGGGCGGTTTAGGTTGGACATTGGAAAAAACTTCCTGTCAGGCTGGTTAAATACTGGAACAAATTGCCCAGGGAGGTTGTGGATCCTCCATTGTTGGAGGTTTTTAGGAACAAGTTGGAGAAATACCTGTCAGGGATGGTCTAGTTATGACTTAGTCCTTCCTCACGGCAGGGGAAGGGACTAGATGACCTCTGGAGGTCTCTCCCTGTCCCATCTGTCTATGATTTTATGGTTGTCCGAGGCTAAAACCAAAGTCAGGAATTACAGCCCGGGATTAGGACCAGGTCGCCTGGAGAGAAGAAAGCCTGGGTCCAGGACAGGAGCTGGGCTGGAGCCAGACAGGAAGAAGGCAGGAGCCGGGCTGGAGCCAGATGGGAACATGTCAGGGTTAGGGCTGGAAGAAGCAGTCACTGCCGCTATCACAGCCCCCGGGAAATGCTCTGGGCAAGTGCTTAACTTCTGCTGGGCTAATGAGCCGATCTGCTGACTCTGCCAAGCAATCCGGGCGGAGCCAATCAGGCAGCTCACTACCGGCCAGGTGCACGCGTCAGGTTGCCTGGGACTGACTCTGCTGCCAGCCCTGATCCTGACAGTGACCAACCATCAATTAGAGATAATCAGGAAAGACTGCTTATTAATAATCCACCACCCATCATCACTAATTAACGAGCTCCCATCAAGGTTGATATGGCAGTGATCAATACATGAGACTCAACAGTCTATTATCGATCCAATCATTTACCACTGAGAAATCAATAATCAGGGATTGTCTGTCTCTGGTCAGTACCTAGTGATCTGTAATTAATGATGAATCACCATTAATCTGCAATTAATTATCAATAATCAAGACTCAGATCAGTAATTAATGTTAAGCCATCAAAGATCAACCATCAATACGTTGTATGACAAGATGGCCAATAGTAGTATGCTGGGTTCTGCCCTTTTCTTGGTGGGGGGGGCTAAGATGCCACCCCTTACCCCTGCTTTTGGGGTGCCAAGGGCCCTGCTAGTGGCCCAGGAAGGTGGTAAAGGAGGGAAGTGGGGGAGCAGTCTGGGTTTGCTCCTCACTCTGAGTCCCAACCTCTCTCAACACCTGTGGGTTCTTACCCTCTTCCCCCTTGGGCGAGATACCTTCAGTCCTTAGACCCTGGGGAAGGGAGTCTCCTTCCTCTGCTGGGACAGGGTCTCCCTTACTTCGGTTGTCAGATGGTTCAAATCTCACAGCACCCTGCCAAACTCCAGTCCTCTCTCCTTCCTCCTTCTCTTTGTCTGCCTGAAGCCAGGGGGGTTTTATTAGGTTCCTGAGAGGGCCTTAATTGACTGCAGGTGCTCCAATTAACCTGTAGCCACCCTCCCTAGTCTCCAGGGAGCCACACCTTAATTAGCCTAGGGCTTATATATTTCCCATCTCACACTCTACTACTGCTGCTCCCTGGCCCTCCTGTATCACAGTTGCTATTAGTTATCAGTTGATGATCATCACTTATCAATAATCAGCAATTACTGATCAATGACCAATAATGTCTGATCCCTGTTTAAGAAGCAAGAAGAAATGTTCAAGGAGGAAGGATCAGTGAGCGTCGATCAGTAACCATCAGCCATGATCATTAAGGCTCAGTTGTCGGGCCCAGATACACAAAGGGCCGGAGGTGCCCGTGAAGCCAGATCTGTGGCGGGGCCATGGTGCGATGGGCTGGAACCAGAAGCAGGAGGAATTGGCTCAGACAGCTGGGGCTCCCCAGGGAGTTGGTGTGCGGCACCCGCTGGGCAGTGGCGGTTCCCTGAGGCGGTTTGACAAGGCTGGCGTCTCTGTCTGAAAGTCGAGCTCCAGCTCACCCCAGACACCTGCCTGGACACAGGCGTGGCTGGGCAAGGCTCCGTGGCCCGTGCTACGCAGCAGGACAGGCTAGATGGTCCCAACGGTCCCTTCTGGCCTTGCTCTCCCAGCGCCGGATGCTGCCTGTGAGCCCAATGCCTGGTCCAAGGGCACCGTCTGAACCCCTCTGCTCTCTGTGTCCCACAGGTGCGGTGAGTGCCCGGCTCCGGGCTCCGAGGAGGTGGACAGCCCTGCTTCATCCTCTTCATTCCCTCCCTCCATCTTCAGCCCTCCGGGCTCCTGCCCTCTCTCCGGACACCTGGGGGACCATGTTCCACGGCTGCTCAGAGGGCGCGACAATGGCGCTGAAGGGTGTGAGCTCCACAGAACCCAGAGCAGGGAGGGCAGAGTCCTTCCCTGGACGTCTCCGTGGGGCAGCCCATGCTGGACCTTGAACTCAGCCCCCTGCCCCTCAATCCTCCACCCCCATCCCATGGCAGGGACTGGATTTCCTTGTGTGTGTGTGTGTATGTGCGCAGGTCTGCAGTGTCCTGAGGTCTGGTCAACCTGGACTCTAGCGAGGGAGAAAAGTCTCATTTGCTCCGTTGTTTAACTTGCAACTTACACAGGAATTTTGTGTTTGATCCAAAGTAAAATGAGTTAAAGATTGGTAGCTGCATGTCAGGGTGGTTTTGGGGGATTTAACCAAGGAGGACGCTACCCACTGTATGCCCCAGTCCCCTGGGATCTATCTACACATCTGTCCATCCTCATACATACGCATCTTTCAGGGTTCCCTCCCCACTGTGAACTCTGGGGAACAGATGTGGGGACCCGCATGAAACACCCCCTAAACTTATATTCCACCAGCTTAGGTTAAAAACTTCCCCAAGACACAAATTCCTTCCCTTGTCCTTGGACGGTATTGCTGCCACCACCCAGTGATTTAGAGAAATGTTCAGGGAGGCGCCACTTGAAACCCTAAACCCCCCCCAAACCTCCCCCCAAGCCCCTTCACGCCCTTTCCTGGGGAGGCTTGAGAATAATATACCAATAGGTTAACAAAGTGAGCACAGACCAAGTCCCTGGTTTTTAGGACTGTAGAGGGGTGAGCACCCCACTCAGGCCTGAAAGGGTTAAAAACAGCCCAGGGAGAGGGCTGTGCTGGGGACGGCTGATTGGGGGAAGTAGGCACAGCTGGGCCACGCCCCAAACAGACCAGAGCTGGCCCTTATAAGAGGGCAGTGGGCCAGGAGTTGGAGGCAGTCTCCCTTTAGCTGAGAAGGGAGACGGACCTAGCTGCCAGGGGAGCCTAAGGGCACCGGAGTGAGGCCAGGCCAGGCCAGAGGAGCTGAGGAGCTCCAGGCCAGCAACTCCCCACGCTGCAGGGCCTTGTCCGAGGCCCACGGAGGTACTGGGGCTAGGTAAAGGCAGCAAGTCCAAACCTCCCTTGCCTATGATGACTATAACCTCCCTGGCTATTACAGACTGCAGTCTGCCCCAGGGAACGGGGGCTTGAGGATGACTGGCTGTAGCCCACTGGCTGCGGCAAGGTGAGGATAGAGTGTGGATGGGTTTCCCTGGGAGTGGAGACCCAGAGACTGAGGGGGTACTGCCAGGGGGCAGCACCCCAGTCAAAGGGGCACTGGGGTCTGGGAGGGACATGGGGTGAGCCGGACAGTGACCTGCAGAGGGCATTCTGGGTTGGAAAATGAGCTAATTCCTGGACAACCAGCAGGAGGTGCTGTGTGGTGAGTCGCACACCCTACAAGGACACTGAAAATCAACCTGGTTCTTAAAAGAAGAATTTTTTTTTTTTAAACATAAAAAGTAAAAGAATCACACCTGTGAAATCAGGATGGAAGGTAACTTTACAGGGTAAATAAAAAGATTTAAAATACCGAGAATTCCCTCTGACTCTGCTTCCCAGTTACAAAACAGGAATAAAATTACCTCCTAGGATAGGGAAAATTCACAAGCTAAAACAAAAGATAATCTAATGCATTTCCTTGCTATTACTTAGAATTTCTGTAATTTTAGATGTATCATTTCAGGATCTTTTTAGGAGCTGGTTTACCTGCTTGGTCCCTCTCTCTTTGTCCCGAGAGGGAACAAGACAAAGAGCACAAACAACCCCCCGATTTAAAAGTATCTTCTTTTCCCATTAGTCCTTCTGGTCAGGTGCTAACTAGGTTAATTGAACTGATTAATCCCTTACAGGTAAGTGATTCTGTACCTCTGCCCAGGAGGGATTTCATATTACTGCATACATAAAGGTTGTTACCCTTTCCTTTATATTTATGACAACATCCCTTCTTTCTTTCTTTTTCTTCTCATGCATGCCCCGCTATCTGATCAGTGGCTTTCCCTGCCCCAGAGATCTCTCCTTCCTGCCCCTCAGTCCCAGCCTGTAGAGGCCGAGGGATGAAGCCTCAGCTCTCAGGGAGCCTAGCTACAAACCCAATCTCCCAAAGTGGGCACCTTCGTTTTATTCTCCATTCGTGGGGATGCCCCCTACAGACACGACATGACCCTCTGGAGGGTGTCGGGGATCCCTGAAAGTCAGGGATGGAGGTTATGAATGAGATGGAGCCTGATTTGTATATTTATTTATTGTCACTCAGTGCACACAACAAAAGTGACACACACACCACCCACAAAAATCCCATTGAAGAGCTAAATATGCAACATACAGCATGACAGACACCACTCTGGCTATGGTCCTGCCCCAGGGCAGGGGACTGGCTGGCGCAGGGGGTGGGGAAGGGGACATGGGGCCTTTCCCCTCTCGGGGTCACTGGCTCTGATCCAGCCCCAGAGCTGGGGACTGTTGGGCTTAGGAGGGTGGGAAGTGGGAGAGGGGTTGTTTCCTCGCTAGGGGCGCTGGTTCCCTGTGTGATATGAGTTGTCCGGTCTCAGCCAAGCTCCCAGCAGGGCAGCGTCCCCAGTGTCTGAGGGCTGATTAGGCCATGTGGGGTGAACTTGTCTCTCTCCCAGGGGGGGAATCCCAGGGGCACAGCACTAGCGGGGGGCAGTTGTGGGACTCAGGGTGGTGTCACCAATGGAGCCGGGAGTCTCGGCCCCTTTTCTCCGAGCGGACGGGGGCAGCGGCCCCTACACCACGCGCTGGATCACGTTGTTGTACTCAGGGCCCCTCGTCTGCTTCAGCTGCACCACGGTGGAGAAAAGCCACTTCACCTGCAGGGGGCAGAGAGAGCAGAGGTGAGAGGGGTCAGCGGTGGGGGGAGCTGCTATGTCTGCGTCATTCCTTCCTGCTTTGATGTCTGTCTCATTCATTCAGTCTCTGTCTTATTCACCCATTCGTCTTTCCCTTTCATTCTTCCGTTCTTTCTTTCCCTTCCATGCTGCCCTCTGTGGCGTTATGTCATAAACTGTGAGCGTGTAGATCATTGTTGCAACCACTGTTGTATAGTTGCAGCAAATATTGTACAAAGGTTGTGGAGTGATGTGTCTATGAAAAGGTTCTGATTTGTCGGTTATGATTGTGCTGTCTGTATGTGTGTATCGTTTTTGTAGTTGAAGTTATGAATACTGGCTATGTACTTGTTCCTAAGTAGTGTCAGTGAAGCATTTGGTCAGGTTCTTGAGAAAGGACTATTCTTAGTAAGTGCCCAATCAGGAAGCACTTAACTAACACTGGACTTCGGGAGACGCCATTTCACATCTGAGCTTTCCAGGGAATGTTCAAATTAACATGTAAACAATGATGTTGGCCGCCAAACTGAGTCATACATGGACATGTGACTTGCTCATGTGACTCCAGACTTCATCTTGCTTCTGTTATTTACCACAGTAAGAACAAAAGGGGTCCTTCCACGGGCAGAGAATATAAAAGGCCCTGAAAACCCTCCATTTTGTCTTGAATCCTGCTTCCTACCTTTGGAGGAACCTTGCTACAAACTGAAGCTCTGAAGAAAGGACTGAATGACCCATCCCAGCTGTGGATGTACTGCAGGGGCTTGATTTGAACCTGCAGCTTATTCCATCACTGCTACAAGCCTGAACCAAGAACTTTGTCATTACTCTCTGTCTGGCTGGTTTGGTGCCTTAGAGGTGGAGAAACCCCAGCCTTGGGCTGTAATTGCCCTGCTCGAAGCAATTTGTCCTGAATTGATACTCTGAGAAGTGTCCCGCCAAAGGCAGCATCCTTACAGTGGTGTGGTCGTGCTAGGATCCACAGAACCAGGTCAGTTAAGCTTTGGATCAGAACCCCATGCTATGCAAATGTGAATTTTGGTATTGAGAGTTTGGTTGGTTAAAGAGCAGTTGCAATGGGTTAGCAAAGAGCATATGAGGGCCTTGAAGAAAAAGCCCTGAAAGATTTGTGTTCAGAAAAGGGGAAAAGCTTTATAAAGAAAGCTACAAATCAAGAACTGAGAGATCTGCTAATGGCCAGTGATCAGAAGGCAGGAGAACAGCTCTTACCTGATACTGCAGAAGCAATTAGAATGCAAAAGGCAGCAAATAAACTGCAACTTGAGCAAGAACAGAAACTAGTAGACATTCGATGGCTGGAAAAGCAAAGAACGCTGAATTAGAGAGAGAAGCTGCTGAGACAGAGAGAGAACCAAGGAAAGGAACGCTGAATTAGAGAGAGAAGCTGATGAAAGAGAGAAGGAGGCTGATGAGAGAGAGGAAGGGCTCGTAGGGGGCGTGTGGGGCTGCTGAGGAGAAGGCTCATCAACTTCATTTCCAAGTAATGGAAGAGCAGAGAAAGTCATCGGCAGCTGGTAATCCGCTTCCCCACCATAACGAGAGAAACTGGGAAAGGGTCTGTCCCATGTACAAAGATACTGAAGACATAGAGGAGTTTTTGTCTACCTTTGAACGTCTATGCACTCTGCATGGGATCCCAGATGAGCAGCGAATGCCTGTCCTGCTGACCAAATTGACGTGTAAAAGCCAGGGCACAAGGAGAGCAAGACGGTGATTTGATTGTTACCTACCGACAGTTTGGAAACTTGTAGCAAGAAGGAATTAATTCCTAAACTTATGTGTGTTGAGCCTGACAACTTCCATGTTGCCCGTGACAGTGAGGGAAGTTGCAGAGAGAAAGAGAGCATCTCTAACCTTTCATCTAGTGAATGTATGAGTTTCCCTGAAAGGGGATTGTGTAGAAATCTGCCTGATGAGCCAAAGGTAATCGGGAATGTAAGCGAAACCCAGAAAGTCTGTTGTTGCTCAAGAAAGTGTTCCTTTAGAGCAAGCCCTAGGTGAAGAGGATAAGGGCAGTATTTCTGTGAAGGGTGAATTGTTGCTTAGGAGAAGGTCCTAGGGCAGTGATTCCCAAACTCGGTCCGCGGCTTGCTCAGGGTAAGCCCCTGGTGCGCCGGGCTGGTTTGTTTACCTGCCGCAAAGAGAGCACACCCAATCTGCCAGTGAATTCTGTTAAGCAAGAGAAATCAGGGTTTGATCCTTCAGGACAAGGACAAAAAAAAAGTTAATTTTGCAAAGAAAAGCCACAGGTTAACCCTAAAATGCCAAAACCCTGATGGTATTGAGCCAAAGGTGTGGCATGACAAACATGATTGTAGATGGACACTTGCAATGATTCTCGTATGGATATATATCTTCTTACTATACGTTCCATTCCATGCCTCTGATGAAGTGGACTGTAGCCCACGAAAGTTTATGCTCAGATAGTGTGTTAGTCTCTAAGGTGCCACAAGTGCTCCTGTCCTTTTTGTGGATACAGACTAACACGGCTGCTACTCTGATACGAATGTATTGTTTTTGCTAATGGTAATTTTTGTAACTAATGTGTTGCTATTACCAAGAACTGTAAAAATGTGGGTAAGGTCTGATTTGTATATTGACCTGGGTCTGGGGCTTGATCCTTTGAGATCGGGAGAACCTTTTTTCTTTTATGGAGTATTGGTTTTCATAACCATTTGTTCCCATAACGAGTGGCACTGGTGGTGAGACTGGGAAACTGGAGTGTCTAAGGGAATTGCTTCTGTGACTTTGGTTTTATCCCACTGGCTAACCTCAAGTCCTCTCTGGCTGGCTGGTTTGGTGCCTTAGAAGAGGAGAAACCCCAACCTGGGGCTGTAACTGCCCTGCTCGAAGCAATTTGTCCTGAATTGATACTCTCAGTTGTAACGATGCTGCCTTTGGTGGGACACGAGGCAGCATCGTTACACACTCTACTGTGCTAAATTTGTTCGTTCGTTCTCTCTCTCACCTTGAAGAGGGTCACGGTGGCGCTGTAGCACACGCTCAAGAGGAAGAGGGTGATGAAGACCGAGATGGTGGCCCAGAGGCCGTCTAGCTCCTTGTCTCCGTCCTCGCTGCAAAACTCACCTGACACGATCACCTCTGCTGGGGGGAGAGAAAGAGACGTCAACTCCGACTCAGCCACTGTGACAAAGAGAGCTCGGACTGTGCGTCCAACACCAACCCGCCTATCCCCTTCTCTACCCATCCATCCGCCCCTCCACTCATGTATCTTTGGAAACATCCATCCATCCCTGAGCCCAAACCATTCATTATTCCATCCCTAGACACACCCCTCCTACCATTCATCCATCTCTAGATGCATCCATCCATCTGCCCATCCCCATTCACCCCTCCATCCATCTGTGACCACAAACCATCCATTATTCCATCCCTAGACACACCCCTCCTTCCATTCATCCATCTCTAGATGCATCCATCCATCTGCCCATCCCCATTCACTCCTCCATTCATAGATGACCACAAACCATCCGTCAATCCATCCCTAGACACCTCCATCCATCCATATATCCCTCCCTCCCGCCACCCAACCAACTTTAGATACATCTATCCATCCATGACCACAAACCATCCATCCCCAGAAACCATCCATCCATCTCTAAATACGTCAATCCATCCATCCCCACTTACCCCTCCATTCATCTATGACCACAAACCATCTATTCATCAATAAGTCCATCCCTAGGCACTTCCATCCATCCATCTATGCCTCTCCACTCCAATCCATCCATGAGCACAAACTGCCCATTGAACCATCCATCCATTCTTAGACACCTTCATCTATTCAACTATCTCTAGATGCACTCATCCATCCATCCATGACCACAAACCACCCATCCGTCCATCTCTCGACACCTCCATCCATCCCCAGACACACCCCCTCCATCCATCCACCCACCCCTGCCCGCTGTGATGTAATGAAGGATTCAGAGCCTTCCAGGTCTCATCTCACTCGTCCCATGTGGCCATGGCCCTACACCCTGGCACTGAAGCTTGGCCGCATGTTGAATTTCTCTGTGCCTTAGTTTCTCTGCCTGTGAAAGGTGGCTCAGGATTCCTCTGAGGTGGGCGAAGTGCCGGGATGCTTCCACGGTGGGAAAGCTCCTTAAAGACCAGGATGGATGGATTTCACGCATGTGCCGCTCTGAGCCTGCTCCCAATGTAACTAAACACCCAGGAGTCATTCAGATGGGACGCAGCCACCTCTGGGCCTGTTTATACAGGGCTCTCTTGCCCAGGTGCAACCTGTAGTTGCCTCGGCTGCGGGATGTGGGTTTTTAAGACTGTCGCTTTTATGAACAGAGCCACAAGTATTTTAAGGATGGGATCGACGCTTTCTCTCTGATAGGAAAGATGCTGCTCCATGAAGCATGGCACCCCCTACTGAGCCCCCTGCCCTAGAGATGTCTGGAGAAGAGGTGCATGGATCTGTGTGGCTGCATGTTTGTCTGTCTCTATGTTGTGTGTCTCCCTGTGTGTACAAACACTACAGCCCAGGTGGGAGGGTTCCTGGGTCATGCAATGTTACAGGTGTGTCCATCTGCACTGGACTGAGCTCTCTCTCAGCCAACCCCCCCACTCTCTTACTCTGTGTGTCCCTGTGTTACCCCCAGGATAACAGCCCTAACACTGCCGCTGCAGGCTACCTGCCCTTTAATGCCAGTTGCGAGCTCTATGGTCAGCAATGGTGGGTTTGAGCCCTGCACTCTCCCATCCAGCCTTGGGGCTGATACACTCATGGGGGGAGGGGAAGGTGTGTGAGTGAGGGTCTGGGTAGGAGATGGGGCTCATGTAGGGGGCCATAGGGATATCTACATCATCTGTCCCACCCCACTGCCAGGGCCCCTTTGTCACCAGAGCTAGTGAGACTTTAGCTGAATCCCTGCTTAGTGTCTGCTCCAGATAACAGCCCTACTACTGCTGCTACTTTGTGGCGACTGAGTCCCAGGAGCTGATCCCTGCTGCGGGGTGTTTACTCTGTTATCCTATCACCGCCTCCCCATCTGCCACTGAGGGTAAGGGGTGCAGGGAGACCCCTTAGCCTACTAGCCAGCAGAGAATGTGTGTTTGGGGATCAGGGTATTTTAATTACTTCGCCTCACTGACTCTGTCTGGAAAATCCCTATGGGGTATCTGCTCCACTCTGGGGTGGAAGTGGGAGTAGAGTAAATGCTGATCCTGATATGGTGCCCCCCTTTGTATGCATGGGTTATAGCCTAGAGAGGATCTTGCCTCAATGAGATGCCAGGGATGGTTTGGCAATCCACCGATCCACTTACCACACTCCATCCATGCTTATCTCTAACCATCCTCCGTATCTTCTGTCCATCCATATTGACCAATACCTATCCATTCTCCTACCTCCCCATCCATCCATGCATCTCTATCATCCCTAACCATCCATCCATCCATTCGTCCTCACCCATAACTTCCATCCATACATGCAACCCCATCCACTTATCTATCATCCCTTTATAGATTATCCATCCATCACCATCTGTCCCCATTAACACACTCAGTCATCCATCCATTCCCACTCATCCATTGACTTTCATCTATCTATCACTCACCATCTCTACCAGCCCATCCATCCTCATCCATTCTCATTTTCCTATCACTATCCATCCCCATCGGTACTGATCCACTATCATATGCACCCACCCACCCATCCATTCATCCATCCATCCAGCCCCACCCATCCTCATCTCTAGCCATCCATGTATTGCGGTCCATCTATAGCCATCCATTTACCCATCCCTTCATCCTTCAAAATGGGTACCCCTCCAGCCTTCACCATAGATTTATCCATCCATTCCCATCCACTTATCCATTGGCACCCCACCCGTGAACCATCCATCCACCCATGATTCCCTCAGTGCATCGCAGTCTAGTGGGAGTGGGTGGGACTCTCAGAACACCTAGGTTCTGTTTCTAGCTCGGTAACTGATGTGACCTTGGGCAGGCCCCTTCCCATCTTGGTGTCTCTGTTTCTTCTCCCTCTTTCTATATTTAGGTGTGAGCCCTGTGTCCCACTGTGTCTGTGCCATACCCAGCCCAACAGGGCCCTCTGAGTTGGGGAAGGAGGTGCCACTTTAATCCAAATAATAATCTCTCTCTCTTTCTCTCTGATATCTGTTGGTCTATGAGTCTTTCCCTCTGAAGTATGTATGTATGCATGTAACCATGTCTCTGAACACCTGGCCTTCCAACTGAACTGGGCTTGGATATGGGCTATGCAGTATGTATGTGTGTAACTGTCCATCTACCCCAGTCTCCATCACTGCTTCCATGGTGTGTATGTACCCATGTTTCTACCCATCCTTCCTTCCTATGGCACCAACCCATCCATCCTTCCATGGCATCTACCCATGTATCTACCCATCTATCCATGGTTTATATGTATCCACCCATACAGGATCTGGGAACTGGCATCCCCAGCCTTATAGCATCTCGGTTTCTCCCAGTCTGAAACCTGGGACCTCATCCACCTTGGACGACCTGCAGATTTCACCCAGTCACACCACAACAAGGAGACGTGGGGGTGAGCTCACACTAGTTCCATTTATTCACTTGCTGTCATTGAGGGCACAGAGATTATTTACAGGAAGCTGTACTGGACAATGCTAGCAGTGGGGCTGGGAGGAGCCGTCTTCATTTACCAGAGACTTTGCTGACACTGCGTTGGGTGAACTTCATCTGCAGGGCATCATGGATGGCCATGCAGGTGTAGGTGTCCCCGTTGTTCCAGCTGGCCTTGCTGACTTTCAGCTTGCTGTAGAGGAAGAACTTCGAGTCACTGGTTCCATCCTTGATGGGTGGGGTGGTGATGTATTCCATGCTCTCGTCGGCTTTGTGGTTCTTCATCCACTGCACCGAGATGTCCTCGGGGAAGAAGCCCCTCGCCATGCAGGTGATGCTGACAGAGTCTTCGGAGCTGCTCAGCTCCTCGTTGTGGGGGCGCAGGAGGTAGATGCCTGGGGCAGAGCGCCTGCCTTCGGTGGGTGGGGATGGGGGACACAGGGAAGCCATGCACATCAGTCAGCTGGGGCCACGCGGGGAGAAGGATGGGGCGTGTGTGCATGGCGGGAGGAGCATCCCCTCTCTCCTCCAGGATGGAGGGGCTGGGGACTGGGAGCTGGTAATCCTGGTGCACAGGATGGGGGATAGGATGGTCTCCATCTCACATGGGGACGCAAAGGGACCCAGGGCCGGGATCCCAATTTGGAGGTTGGGGCTTCCCCTTACGAAGCATCTCTCCCTGCTGGGGGCTGGGATAGGGGAGTCTCTCCCTTTAGGGACCCTGCTCTCCTCCTACCTGGCTTCTTGGAGATGAATTTGATGAGGGGCGAGGACAGCTCCGAGTGCTCCACTTTGCAGGTGAAGGTCTCTCCGGCATCCCAGTCGCGGGTGAAGATTGGCATGGAGCTGGAGGCAGTGGAGGTGCCGTTGAACTGCGCAGTGAGGTTGTAGTGATTACTGCTAATGGACCCTGGCTTCTCCTGGGACCAGACCACCTGGAGGCCGGAGTCGTTAGGCAGGTTGACCACCAGGCAGGTGAGCATGGGGCTCTGGTCCATATACAGGGCGGCGGGAGATGGGGGCACCAGGAAGATCTGGATGTTACTGCTAGATGACTTTTCTTCTGGAGACAGGAGAGCCCAGGTCAGCCGCTAGGCCTGGTGTCCCCTGCCCAGCTCATCCCAGTCTCCCCGCCCCCACTCCTCTTCCCCCTCAAGCCCAGCCCAGTGTCTCCCTCCCCAGAGGCAGTTTTACAGTAAAACACAGGGTGTCCTGGCACGTGGACCCGCAACGACATGCGGCCCCAGTTGCGGGGTAGAAGCTTGGACCTGCCCAGTGGTGGATTTAGAGTGAGTGGGGCCCTGTGTTCAGCTTCATTTTTGGGTCCCCTCCTTGGGACTGAGCCAAGAAAAGGAACGTTCTCTCTTATCTCCCTTATTGCTGGGGGTCTCGGCGGCCCACGCAATGATCGTTCCATATGTTACTTGTACCGTTACCCAAAGCACTCTGCAATAGTTAGCTTAGAGCTGTTTCTAAAAACAAAGGAAAAAAACATTGAGGTGCAGGGTCCGGCCAGGAGTTACGGTGAGGGAGGGGGCTGAGGGCTGGGACAGGGATTGGGGTGTGGAGCACTTAGCTGGGGTGGGATGTGTGGGGGGTGTAGGAGTTCCCATTTGGATCTCAGGGTGGGGCTGTGGGGGGTACAAATGTCAGGGCATGGGGTGTGGGCCGACTGGGTAAGTATGTGGGGGTGCAGGAGTCAGGGAGGGCAGGTGGCTGGGTGTGTGGGGTGCAGGGAGTGTGAGGGGGTTGCAGCAGACAGGGAGGGAAGGGGGCTGGGTGTGTGGGGGGCAGGGAATGTGGGCTTGGTGGTTGCAGGAGACAGGAAGGGCAGGGTCCAAGGGGTGTGTGAGGGGGCTGGGGGTGTGCAGGTTTGCAGGAGTTGGGCTGGGGTCATGGAGATGCTCCTAGCCCTCTGCCCCTGGTGGCTCATGGTGGGGGGCCGGGAGATGTGTAGGGGAAGCACAGGCCTCCACCTTTGCTCCTCCCTTCCCCGATTCCACCCCCTTCCCCAAGGCCCCGCCCCTGCCTCTTCTCCACGTCCTCCTCCAAGCGCACTGCGGCCCCACTCCACCCCCTCCCTCCTGCAACACCTGGAGCGCCGGCAAACAGCTGTTCGGCAGCGGGCGAGAGGCTGGGAAAGGGGGGGAATGTGGCGCGCTCAGGGGAGGAGGTGGGGGAGGGGGGAGCTTGGCTGCCAGTGGGGGCGGAGCCTGCAGCAGGAGCCCCTGGAGTGGGCAGGACAGATGCGGATTTAGAGTAAAACATGAGGGGGGGGGGGCGGCCCAGGGCCGGATAGCTGTGGGGGCAGAAGCTTGTTCCCTGCACTGCCCCTACACGTGCCTCCTCCATCCCTCTTCTGTGAGCCGCTGAGGGCAGGGGGTTGGGGTGGGGCATGGAGCTGGGAGCACCCCCATGACCCCAGACACCTGCCCTTACTTCTGCACCCCCCCACACATACCCAGTTCCCCCCAAACCCCATGCCCTGAATACTGCACCCCCCCACATCCCCATGCCCACCATGAGCACTAAACGGGAGCTCCTGAACCCCACCTCACATTCCCACCTGCACCCCTGACACCAAATGGGGGCCGTCCCAGATAAGCCCTCCACACCCCAATCCCCTGCCCCAGCCCCGAGCCCCCTCCCTCACCCTAACTCCCTCCCAAACCCTGCCCCCACAGCCCTGACTGCTGCACCCCTCACACAGTCCCAGCCTGGACTCCTGCACCCCATCAGAGCCCCCAGCAGCCTGCTCTCCCTGACTCCTGAACCCCCCCATATCCCCACCTGCACCCTTTGCACCACACGGGTGCTGTCCCAGGTAAGCGCTCTACACCCCAATCCCCTGCCCCAGTCCCGAGCCCCCTCCCTCACCCTAACCCTGGCCAGACCCTGCACCCCAATGTTTTTTTACATTGTTTTTATGAAGGGCTCTTATCCAAAGCACTGTGCAAAGATCATTACATGGGCCGCAAAGACCCCAGCGATTTTCAAGTGGACTGTGGAAAAAGAAGTTCGACTACAAGAAGAAGGAAGGTATCTATTTAACTTTATTGTCATTTACTTCCTATTACTTACAGGGGGAGGATGAAGAAAACAAAGAAAAACAGGGGCGGTGGAGATAAGAGAGAATGTTCCTTTTCTTGGCTGGGTCCCAAGGTGGGGCCCCAAAAATGAAGCTGAGCCCAGGGCTGCACTCACTCTAAATCCGCCACCGCCCCTCCTCTTCCTAGGCAGCTTGTCACTTGCGACCGTCACCTTCGCACTTGTGGGCGTGGTCCTGCTTTGTGGTGTCGGTGCCCGGGTGGGACACCTGGCAGGTGTACGTCTTGCCCTGCAGCCACTCGCTCTGGGAGACACTGGCAGTGCTGCGGGTGCTGAAGGTGCGGCCGTTGCCGTCCTTCGTGGGTGCGTCAATGTGAACAGGAAGTAGCCCGGGCACGCCGTCCACCTGCCAATTCACCTCCAAAGGCTCGGGGTAGAAGCCGGAGATTAAGCAGACGAGCTGCACAGTGCCTGGGTTGGCGGTGCAGGAGTAGAGGACTTCCACCTCGGGGGCATGGGGTACAGGGGGAGAATGGCTCTCTGGGAGAAGGGGGGCAGGGGTTAGTTTTTATCCAGACCCTTTCTGTGTCCCTCCGCCCTTCTATCTGCAGCACGGTGCCCCCTTCTGAGCCCCCGCTCCCTGCAGCACGGTGCCCCCTTTGGAGCCTGTGTCCCGTCCCTGCGTTGCAGTACCCATCGCTCCTCTTTGCGTGGTCTCTCTTTTCATCCCTCCACCCTTCAGTCGTGGTCTCTCTCCCCATACCCAACACTATCTACCTGTCCCCATTCACTCCCATCTCTCTGCGGTGTCTCTTTCTCCATCCATCCACCCACCACAGTGACTCCATCAGCTCACAGCACTAGCAGGCTCCCATCCTCTCTCCCTGCAGCAGTCACCAGATCAGGGACCTGAGAGACCCCCATCTCCTCCCTTCCCCCCCGGCTGCGCCGCGCGGTCCCTACTTGGGATATCCTTGGAGATGCTGGAGCTGGTGGGCTGGTGCTGAACCTTGCAGCTGTAGGTGTCAGACTCCCAGCTGCTGGTCGGGACGGTGACCTGGCTGCTGAGCGAGTAGAGGCCGCTGGAAGATTGCACGGAGGGATAAGTCTTCACGCCTGGGGCGGCAACGTTTGGGCTCCACGTCACGGTGACTGGCTCGGGGAAGTATCCTTTGGCCAGGCAGCCGAAGGTGACCTGGGGGGTGGTGACTCCGCCGTTGCAGGAGGTCAGGGGGAAGACGGACGGGGCCGTGGGGCTAGCTGCAAAGGGAGAGAGAGGCCATGAGATGCAGCCCCTACCCCGCTCCGTTCAGCACAGGCCCCTAGCATGGCACTGGGGCCAGCACTGGTCACAGCAGGTCAGTGCACAGCCAGGTAGAGAACCCAGGTGTCCTGTGTCCCAACCTCTGCTCTATGGACTGGATGATTCATTGTGCTGGTGCCACTGTTCAGCAGTTACACGGGTTGATTTCACAGAGTGGAGCCTTGTTCCTAGTACTTTGCACTGGGTTTTTCCTGAGGAACCAAAGAGATTTAGGTGCTGAAGTGGCAGCGAAATTGCCCTTTGAGAAATCACAGCATCTGCAGCTAGAAAAAAACCCAAGTTTTTAACAAAGGAACTGAAATTGGGGGACACTTCTGGGCTCTCTGAAGAAGGATAAAACCGCTAACGTTTGGGTCTTTAGGTCTCCAGCTGAAGACGTGCAGATGTTGTTCTAGCTATTTTAGCTTGGGTACGAATATTAAATGTTATATTGTCATGAGGCTCCTAGGTTAATTGCTAACATCATCAGCCCCTAGTGGCCAATTTGCAATTCTGTAGCTCAAACGCAGGTGATTAGATGTCCTGGGAACTCACTTGACACTGGCAGGAAAGACGGGGACTGTCCAAGTCAACCCGGGACAAATGGGCGTTTTGGGTTAGAGTTCGGGTTATAATTATACACAGGGGAGGAGGATTAAGGGTTAGCGATTTGGGTTAGGTGCTGGGGTTAAGGGCTATGGGTTGCAGGGGTAGAATTAAGGGTGATGGTTGAATTATTCGGCTCAATTACCTTTCCACTCTCAAATTCAATATTTGATGTGTTGTGATTGGATTTTTTTTGAAGCCATTCAACCATAAGATACCGAGCAGTTCTCCTGCCATTTCCCAGAGGGTTAGTGAGTCCTATCCCAAGGGACCAGTTGTCCATGATGACTCATAATTCTGATGCTGGGATGCTTGATACCCAACTTGAGATACGGAAACCCTAGTGCTCAGAGGGTCAAGGTGGGGAGGTTTGGGTTAGAGCTGGGGTTAAGGTCAGGGGTATAATTGGTCATTAGTACTTGTATCACAGTATTCTGGCAAACCCAATCTAGGATCAGGGACCCATCGCGCCGGGAGCTTTACAGAGAAATAACAATGAGGACTCTACTGATCCCAGGACCATTGCAGCCTAAGAAATCTAAAGTCAGGGTTTGGGGGATCAGGTTGGGACGTTAGGGTTAGGGGCTGGGTTTGAAGAGAGGGTCGGAGTTGGGGGTCAGAGTTTGGGATTAGGCCCTAGAGAGACAAGTTTAAGAATGAGGACAGGATTACAGGGAAAGGGCGAGGATTAGGGTGTTGGGGGTTAAGGAGTTGGTTGATCTGTCGGGGGTTAGGAAGCTGGGGTTAGGGAGTTAGAACAGAGTTGGGGGTCTAAGTAGTTGGGTTTAAGGTTTGGTTTAGGGTCATAGTTCTGTGGTTAGGGTAAAAAACCTTCCCTCCCTCAAACTCCGTAGTTATCTGGTTATCACGACCTCTAGCTCATGACCTTTCTAACCAGACTCCCACTCAAGAAACCGCTTGTTTTCTAGTCACTTTGGATGAAGATTTTGCTGGACACTTTCCTGAACTCTGCAGGAGAAATCTCCCAAGAATTCCAGCTGCCTCACTTTCTAGATGCCCGAACCTGAGGTGCCTTGGGGAGCAGGCACCGGGGTCTGAATCTCTAGTGGGCTTTAGCCGGAGACGTCAGAGCTCGTCCCCCCGGAAAGGAAGCCCAACGCGTCTCCAGCTGAGTGCGCTGAAAGAGCGGAGCCAGCTCCACTGAAAGGCCAAGTTAGGAACCTGAACTTGGAGCTGTCACCTGACAGCGGCTGCCGGTTACGTCCAGCCCCGGGCAGCCGAGCTCACATCTAGCTGTGCTGGGAACTCCCCACGCTCGGCTCTCAGCATGGAGCATGAGCGCAGAGCTGGTGGAGGGAGGCAGGGACGGCCAGAGAGACGCGTTCCTGCACTCGGTGAGTTCAGGGTTTTACCTCTGACCAGGGACCTGCCAGAGGGGAAATTTATGCCTCAGTTTAGAAAGTTTTTGGTTGCAAATATTTGCGACTGGGCTAAAGGGAGGAGACGATGAAAGCTCCTTAGAAACAATTCAGCTGTTCCCCCAAACCTCTAGTTGTAGCCCCCCAACCCTGAGCGCCCCACGTCTGCTAATGGCCCTGAGTCCTGACCCCCAGCCTCCTGCTATCCCAGCTGTGGCCTCCCCGGAACTCTGCCGGTTCCCCTCACTCCTGATCTGCAGCCCCTGCTAGCCCAGCTCTGTCTCCCCACAGCTCTGCCGGTGCCCATCACTCCCGACCTCCAGCCCTTGCTAGCCCAGCCATGGCTCCCTTCCAGCTCTGCTGGTGCCCTCACTACTGACCTGCAGCCCCCTGCTAGCCCAGCCCTGGGCTCCCCCCACAGCTCTGTCGTTGACCCTCACTCCCGACCTCCAGTCCCCTACTAGCCCAGCCCTGGGCTGCCCGAACCTCTGCTGATACCCCTCACTCCTGACCTGCATCACCTACTAGCCTAGCCCTGCCTGTGCCCCTCACGCCCTTCTAGCCCAGCCCTGGGCTCACTGCCTACTGGTCTCTCACAGCTGTTATCCCAGCTTATAGGTGGAGTGGGATAAGCACCCCTCTGTTCCCCTGTGTCTGACAGGGGAGGGGGGCACAGCCTGGCCTGTGTTACCCATCCCGGCCTCCCCAGCATGTCCAGGCTCTGCAGGGGAGCCATGTGCTGAACCCTGCCCTGGTATTGGGTCCACAGAGGGGGACCTGCCCCACTGCCCTCCCAGGGTTGGGGAGAGAACCCAGGAGTCCTGGCTCCTAGCCTCCGCTCTACTGCCTAAAACCCACTGCTCTCCCAGAGCTGGGGAGAGAACCCTGGAGTCCTGACTCCCAGTCCCCCGCTCTACTGCCCTCCCAGAGCTGGGGAGGGAACACAGGAGTCCTGGCTCCCAGCCCCCGCTCTACTGCCTGGACCCCACTGCCCTTCCAGAGCTGGGGAGGGAACCCAGGAGTCCTGGATCCCAGCCCCCGCTCTAATGACTAGAACCAACTCCCCTCCCAGAGCTGGGGAGAGAACCCAGGAGTCCTGGATCTGAGCCCCTGCTTTAATGACTATAACCCACTCCCCTCCCATTGCTGGGGAGGGAACCCAGGCATCTTACTCCCCTCTCTTGCACACTCTCCACCCTATTTATCTCTGCTAGGGTTAAAACACCCTCTGTACTCATGAGACAAGCCAATAGCAGCCACTTTCCTGTAATTTACTCACCAAATCACCGGCCATGTTGAGTTGTGGCCCGGCACTGTAGAGCCGGGGGTTCTGTCCGGGAGTCCAGCTCTGCTCTGTGTCTGTCGGGAGCTCTTCTGAGGTATCTTTGCCTGTCAGACATCCCCAGACATCCACTCGAAATGGTCGTCAAGATAATTATAGATTGAGAACAATAGATGACGCTCTCTTGGGAGTTTTCACTGTTACAGCTGGCGAGAAGGTGTGAAAATTGGACAGGTGGGCGAGTGAAGGGGGCTAAATGTGCAGTGAGAACACAACCTTGGTGTGAGTTTCACTTGTGTAAACTTCCCCTTTTCAGCCCGTGTTGTTTGTTGGTCAGTTTTCCCCAGAGATTCGGTCACGCAGGCTGTAGAGCTCAGAAAAGGTTGAGGCCCAGGCTCCACTAAAGTCCTACTTCTGGGTTTAACTGGGACTTAAGGCTGCCTAGGACTTGTGCAGGGTGAGTTTCACCCACTTATCCCAAATAACAGTGACAGGAATTTGCCTTTACCTTTGACATGCCAAGGCTACGCACCTGTATTGCTCATGGTTATATCCTGAGTTAGTTCTCCAGAACAGAGTGTGGTCACTTTGCAGGTAAATTTGGTGCCTTTACCCCATTGCGCCAGCAACACAGGGTGAGAACTGACCAGGCTGGTGGTCCCATTACTGTTTTTTTGCAGGGGTTCTGTCTTTGCCACAGAGCTGACTTGCCCATCCATGTTCCATGCGATTCTGCTGGCTGCTAAGTCATAACCGAAAACTAGACAGGTAACATGACCAGAATTTTGGATGACGTCTTCATAGGAGGTTCCGGTTAAGTAGATGGTTGGGTCAAGTGAGCTTCTGGGGCAGGCTGAGAAAGGCAAAGAGATGTCATTGACCTGTTCCATCAATGCAAAAAGGCAGAGAAGTCTAATCTACTGAAATCTAATCTATCCACCCACCTCCATCAGAACACTTATAGTATCCATACCATCCATCCATCCACTCATTATATCTCTATCTCTTACCATCCACCTACAGTGTCCATTTCTCTATGGTGCTCCAATGTCTCCCATCACACTGGTGTCTAGGTGCAGTCCCACCTACCCTAGGCAGGGCTGGTTTCTGAGTAACTCTCCACCCCACCTCCCCGCCATGCATGGGTGTAGCCCCTCACCCAAGCACTTGCTGGTGTTGAGCATGGAGAGCTCTGTTCTCACTTCCGGGTGGGTCACTCGACAGGTGTAGACGTCCCCCTTCTCCCAGCTCTGCCTGGTGACGTTCATGCGGCTCTGCCCTATGTAGACGCCGTCTGTGCCCTTTGCAGAGGAAAAGGCCGGGGTGGGGATGTTCCTCTCCTTTCCATTCACCAGCCATTTCACGTCGGCTTTGTTGAGCTTGAAGCTCAGGAGGAGGCAAACCAACTCCAGCTGGCTCTCTGTGGAGCTGTCCACGAAGACATCTCCGGGAACAGAGTCTCCTTGACTCTCATCTGCGAAGCTGGTGGCTTTTACCCTGAAGAGATCAGCATCTCATGGTTGAAGAACAACTCCCCGGAACTCAAGTCCAATTACAACAATGGCCCTGTGTCAGGAAGTGGCATGTTCTCTGCCTACAGCGTCCTGAAGGTTGAGCAAAGTCAAGGAGAAGGAAATTACACCTGCATGGTGCATCACCTGGCCATGGAAGAGCCCAAGGGCATTGTGGAAAAGGTGTCCCTCGGTAAGTGGATTCTCAGAGGGAGGCACCAATTAAAATCTGGTCTCAAGGAAAATGAGCTGGGGTGCGGCAGATTACGTATGGGATTCAGAAGCTGATGAATTCATACAAACAAAGGAGAGAAACCGCTCAGCTCCATTGCATATCCTTCACACAAGTGTCAATGGAGGACATTGTCCCTGGGTGCCAGGGCTCCCATCAGTCTGGGCTTCCCTGCTGTTGTGTCTAAAGGGATTTAATCTCTGCCCTCCCCCATCCAGTTGCAGTGGGAGTTGGTGGACTGGGGGACCTTGGGAGACCATGGGTGTGAAATATAAACAGCCTTTCTGCCTGTGCAGGGGGTAGGGGTTTAGGGAACACAAGTTCTGCCCTGCGCTGTGTGAGTGGTGTGGGGTCTAGTGGTTAGAGCAGAAGGGTTTGTGTGCCAGTCATGAGCATAGGCAGGTCATTTGTCCTCTGTGTCCCAGCTGCCATATCTGGGAAATGGAGATAACTATGCTGAGCTCAGGCGCGTCATAGAGCTCATGAATTTCTGGCTGGAAAGACCCTGAGTTGAGCACCATGGCAGGTCTGTCCCCAGCCATGTTTTCCACAATGGGGCTTTCTCCCAACAGAGCCGGAGACCTTCAGATTTTCTCCTGGGACCCAGAGACCAATATAACCACAATAGGACCTAGAAATCCGAATCCCTTGATTAGTCGGAAAATCTCCACAATTGTTCCCAATGCTCCATAAGAGGAGGGTCCCGCCTCTTCCACCAGGGAACCCAGTGCCCTATTTTCACTTCCAATGACCCTGAGACCCTTTCCCAAACAGCCCCTGGGCTTTGCACCCCTGAGAGGGAGGCACTCAGTGACCATCTGGTGCCTGTTGAAATATTTACTCATCCCAGCCCTCAATGCTGCCTCCTGTCCCCAGCCAGGTGGCAGCAACTGTAATCAACACCCTCTGGAGGTCTCTCTCCTTCCCCCTTCCCTGGAGGATCTCTACATAGTGCAGAACGCCACCATCAGTTGTTTGGTGAGTGGCATGGAGACCCCCAGCAGCCTGGAGATCTCCTGGAACTGGGGTAGCGGTGGCCCGTTGGCCGTGGTCTCCAGGGAGCCGGTACTGTGGGAAGATGGCACCTACAGTGCAACCAGCATCCTGCGGTGTGCGTGGAGGAGTTGCAGGCGGGGGAGGAGTTCACCTGCACTGTGAAGCACCAGGATATCCCGTCGGCCATTGTCAAGACCGTCAGGAAAAGTCACGGTAAGAACTCAGCCTTTCCCCTGTAGAGGGCACCAGCTCCAATCCAGCTGCAAGCTGGGGGGACTGGCTGGATCAGTGTGTGGGGAATCGGGCACAGGACCTTCTGTCTCTAGGGGGCACTAGCTCTGACCCAGCTTCAGGTCTTTGGGACTGGGGGTTACAAAGTTGTGGGTGGGATGAAATGTGCAAATGTATGAGACAGAAGGGGAACAGAGAGCCAGGACTCCTAGGTTCATTTTCTGGCTGTGGGAGGGGAGTGGGATGCAGTGGGTTAGAATAGGGAGACTGGAAGCCGTGACCTCGGTGTTCTGGCTTCTTTTCATGGAAGGTATTTGGATCTAGGGGGTTAGTGTTGCCTGAACTCCTGTATTCTATCCATGGGTCTGGGAGGGTCTAATGGGATATAGCATGGGGATGAGGGTGGGGGATGGTAGCGAGGACTCCTGTGTCCCAATCGTTACCATTGACCCTTCACTGTTTCTCATGGCAGTGGTCTCCCTCCACTTCTGTCTACATCTCCCCTCCTCACGCCAAGGAGTTGGCTCTCCGGGAATCGGCCACCATCACCTGCCTGGCCTCGGGCTTCTGGCCCAGAGATATCTTGGTGACATGGACCCAGCAGGACTGGCCCGTGCCCCAGGAAGTCTTCACCAATGTTGGCCCCATCCGGGAGGCTGCGAAAGAGGAGTGCTACTTCATCTACAGCAAGATGAATGTCTTGGCATCAGAATGGCAACGGGGGGACACCTACGCCTGCGTGGTGGGGCACGAGGGTCTGTCCATGACCTTCATCCACCAGAGCATGGACAACGTCTCCAGTAAACCCACCACCATCAATGTCTCTGTGAGCTTGTCTGACACGGACGTCACATGCTACTGAGGAGAAGAGCCCCGTGGGCTCCTCACGGTGTATCTGAGATGGCCAGGGAACCTCGTGGGGTCTGGGATTCCTCTGAGCCTGTGTGTAAAGCTGTGGGAGCTCTGGTGTACAGAGCATGGCTGTGTGTGGAATATGCCCAAATAAAATTGCAACTTAATAGCGTTTGTGATGAAGGGTGTGTCTTCTGGCAGAGACAGTCTCTGTCTCTCATCTTCACACCCACACTTCCTCCCACAATATCTAGGTGCATCCATCCACCTTTCTTTCTTTCTAGCTGTCCTCCTTTCCGCATGCATTGGCTACATCAATTCATTCTTCAGCAGGATCCATCCATCCATCCTACCCTCTGCAGTACCTGCCTCTTTGATTCACAATATCCATCCATCCATCTCGTCTCAGCATCCATCCATCCTCATGCAGTGTCATGTTTCTATCTGCTCATTTACTATGAGTTGCTATCCATCCACTATTATTCATGGTATTGCAGCTCCTAGATCTCTTTTCTGAGGTTAGGGTACCATTGTGAAGGGCACTGCACGAACACACACAGAGCTAATGTCCTGGGACCAAGGAGCTGATAGTCTAAGCAGACAGAGGCTGGAAGGCGATATTTTGGCACAAAGGAATTAAAATTGGGTCGGTAAAAGGGAGCGAGACACCCAAATCCCACTTCCATGGTGAGTTTATTTCATGGGCACCTAATTTCCTGAGTCCTTTAAAGACCCCAGCCTAAGTGGCTTGTCTCTGGTCACACTGCAGGTCAGTGGGAGCGGTGGGATTAGAACCCTGATCCCCCATCTCCAAGACTTGTTTCTGAACCATTGCACCTGTCTAGGAATGTTGCCCTAGCTACTCTCGCATCAAAACCCCTAGGAGATGTGTCCTCACCTGACCACAAGGTGAGAGGCAGAGCCCCCAGGAATCTGGTGGTGTGTCTGCAGGGAGCTAGGCGGCAGGGTGAGACTGATTGAGGAGCCTTCATTCCCACCAGCTCTGTCCCTGGATGTATGAACATGGGGGTGGTGTGCAGGTGAAGTGGTTTCACCTCTGTGTACAGGGTTAGGGAGCCCGATACTGGAATACAGCATTCAGTTCTGGAGTCAACATGCAGTGACAATAAGAGAACGTAACAATGGTAGGAACCATCAGGAAAGGGACATGTAATAAAACAGTCAATCTCAGAACGCCACTATATAAATCCATGGTATGCCCACAGCCTGAATACTGCATGCAATTCTGGTTGCCCCATTTGAAGAAGATGTATTAGAAATGGAGAAGGTACAGAGAAAGGGGACAAAATTGATCATGGGGATGGAACATCTTCCGTCTGAGGAGAGCTTAGAAAGGCTGGGACTTTTCAGCATAGAAAAGAAATGACTAAGGGGGATATGATAGAGGTCTATAAAATCGTGACCGGTGTGGAGAAAGTGAATACGGAAGTGTTATTTTCTCCTTCACATAACGCAAGAAGCAGGGGTCACCCAATGAAATTAAATGGCAGCTGGTTTAAAACAAACACAGGGAAGTACTTCTTCACACAGCAGAGTCAACCTGTGGAACTAGTTGTCAGGGGATGTTGTGATGGCCCAAAATATTATTGGGTTCCAAAAAGCATCAGTCTATCAAAGGTTATTGCCAAGATGGTCAGGGATGGAGCCCTAAGCTCTTGCTGTCCCTAAGCCACTGCCTGTCATATGCTGGCACGGTACGACAGCAGACAGCTCACTCAATAATTGCCCTGGTCTGGTTTTTCCCTCTGATACATCTGGCAACAGCCAATATTGGCAGACCACATCCTGGGGTAGATGGACCATTGTGCCGATGCAGTATGGCCATTCTCTTGTCCAATATTAAAAAAAAAAAAGGTTGAAATATTGGAGAGGGTGCAAAAGAGAGCTAGAAAAATGATTAGAAGGCTGGAGAAAATACCTTCCAGTGAGAGATGGGAGGAGCAAATCAGAGATGGGAGGAGCCAAATCAGTTGAACTTATGAGAGAGACATTCAAGAGATGGCTTCATTGATATGTATAAGTACCTCCATGGGGAGAAAATCGCAGGCACTAAAGATCTGTAACTTAGTATAGGAAGGCTTAAGAGGAGCCAATGGCTGGACATTAAACCTAGACAGACACAAATTTAGAATAATGCACTGCAGGGTGGATCCGGGTTGGCGGACACTGCAGATACAGTCTACCGGACTGTCCTGGGCCTCACCACAATGCGGCCCAATTGCCAGAGTCTAAGCAGCGGCCCTTTGCTTCTGGGCTGTGTGGCCCAATGGGCCGAGAGAATACGGCCACCCACGTGCACTGAGCGGTGGTGCCTAGTGCCCAGGGTTAATATGTCAGCCCTCAAGGGCAGGATTTTGTTTCCTAGGGGCTAGAGTCAATATAGGGACCCTTGGGTGCAGAGGACCATGGCCTAGCGTCCAGAGTGAATAGAGAGGCCCTCAACTGCAGGGCAATGTAGTGTAATGGCCAAACTCAGGGGCTGTCATGAGAGGGGCCGATGGCCAGGGTAGGGGGACACGGGCCCACTCGACTCCACCGGGTCCTGTCCCAGGGCCCCAGCAGTGGTGGAGTGGTTCACCACTGGGTCAGTGGGGAATGATAGAAGAATAGACTCAATGGACTGGAAGGGATCTCAAGAGCTCATCTAGTCCAGTCCCCAGCAATCATGGCAGGATTAAATATTATCTAGACCATCCCTGACAGGTATGTGTCTAAACTGCTCTTAAAAATCTCCAATGATGGAGATTCCGCAACCATCCTAGGCAATTTATTCAAGTGCTTACCCACCCTGACAGTTAGGAAGTTTTTCTAATGTCCAACCTACACCTCCCTTGCTGCAATTTAAGCCCATTGCTTCTTGTCCTATCCTCAGAGGTTAAGGAGAACAATTTTTCTCCCTCCTCCTTGTAACAACCTTTGATGTACTTGAAAACTGTTATGTCCCCTCTCAGCCTTCTCTTTTCCAGACTAAGCAAACCCAATTTTTAATCTTCCCTTATAGGTCATGTTTTCTGGACCTTTAATCATTTTTGTTGCTGTTCTCTGACTTTCTCCAATTTGGCCACACATTTCATGAAATGTGGTGCCCAGAACAGGACAGAATACTCCAGTTAAGGGCAAATGAGCGTGTAATAGAGCGGAAGTATTACTTCTCGTGTCTTGCTTACAACATTCCTGCCAATACATCCCAGAATGATGTTCGCTTTTTTTGCAACAGAGTTACACAGCTGACTCATAATTAACTAATGATCCACTATGATCCGCAGATCCCTTTCTGCAGTGCTCCTTCGTAGGCCGTCATTTCCCATTTTGTACGTGTGCAACTGATTGTTCCTTCCCAAGTGGAGTTCTTAGCATTTGTCCTTATTGAATTTCATCCTATTTACTTCAGACCATTTCTCCCATTTGTCCAGATCATTTTGAATTTTATTCCTGTCGTCCAAAGCACTTGCAACCCCTCCCAGCTTGGTATCGTCCGCAAATTTTATAAGTGTACTCTCTACGCCATTATCTAAATCATTGATGAAGATATTGAACAGAACAGGACCCAGAACTGATCCCTGCAGGACCCCACTCATTATGCCCTTCCAGCATGACTGTGAACCAATGATAACTACTCTCTGGGAACGGATTTCCAACCAGTTATACACCCACCTTCTAGTAGCTCCATCTAGGTTGAATTTCCCTAGTTTGTTTATGAGAAGGTCATGCGAGACAGTATCAAAAGCCTTACTAAAGTCAATATATAGCACATCTACCACTTCCCCCCGTATCCACAAGGCTTGTTACTCTGTCAAAGAAAGCTATCAGGTTGGTTTGACACGATTTGTTCTTGAGAAATCCATGCTGTTACTTATCACTTTATTTTCTTCTACATGTTTGCAAATTGATTGCTTAATAATTTGCTCCATTATATTTCTGGGTACAGAAGTAAAACCTATTGGTCTGTAATGACCAGAGTTGTCCTTATTTCCATTTTTATGGATGGGCTTTATATTTGCCCTTTCCCAGTCTTCTGGAATCTCTCCCCTCTTCCATGACTTTTCAAAGATAATCGTTAATGGCTCAGATATGTCCTCAGTCAGTTTCTTGATTATTCTAGGATGTGTTTCATCAGGCCCTGGTGACTTGAAGACATCAACTTGTCTAAGTAATTTTTAACTTTTTCTTTTCCTATTTTAGCCTCTGATCCTACCTCATTTTCACTGGTATTTGCTATTTGCTAGAGGTCCAATCGCCACCAACCTTGTTGGTGAAAACCGAAGCACAGACGTCATTAAGCACCTCTGCCATTTCCGCATGTTCTGTTATTGTTTTCCTCCCCTCATTGCAACACTGAAACGAGGTGATCTTATATGGGTGGGAGATGCCACTCCCTCCCGCTCCCAGGGTCACTGTCTCCCGGGCTTCCTGAAGCTGCTGTCCATTTCACATCGGGGTCTCCGGGCTCCTCGGCGCAGGTAATTCCCTGGGACTCAGACTCCAGCTCATCAGCTGTAGGCAACAGGGCCCTGGCCTGTGTCTCCAGATCTCCACCTTCCGCAGGCAAGGGCTGTAATGGCTCCTGGGCTGGAGTCTGGACCAAGCGTCCTTCCTCCTCGCGGTCAGTGCAGACTGAGCTGGGCTGCTCTTCTTTATATCAGCCCAGCATTTGGAGCATGCTCAGAATGGTCTGAGGGGCAGGACTTCCTCCACCCCTAGGTGGGATTAACCCTTTCCTGGCTTGTGCGGGCATGCACACCCCATCATAGGCACAAAATCTGGAAGGGAACCATTGGAATGAACTTCCAGTGGAACTGGTGGAGTCTCCATCTTGAGATCTGCACATCCAGCCTGGGGTCCATTCTGGAAAATGTGGTCCCAACAAAGACAAGTCATTGGGCTCCATAATAGCTGGGTGAGATTCTCTGGCTTGTGATATACAGGAGATCAGGCTCGTTGCTGTAATGGTCCTACCTTGCCTTAAGATCTACAAATGCACCAGTCAAGGTTTCAGAGCTAGGAAGGTCACATCAATTATCCACCACCAAACTTTATGGCCAGGCCATAGAGGGCACTGGTGGGTGAATTAGGATTTCAGCTGCTACATGCAGACAGCTGAGGCCTCTCATGCCAGCCCTTTGAATGCCGCAGTGTGTTCTACGTTGAGGAGGCTCCATGCCATTTTCCAGTTGGCGTTCATGCTGTTGACAAGACACATGGATGGGCTCAGGGGATGCTGGGCTGTGAGTCCTTCCAACACTCGGGAATGGGTTCCCAATGGAGCCCAGGCTGGTGGTGAGTGAAAGAGGTTCCTACTTAGTGGTATCCCATGTGGAATGAGTTGGGAGGGGTCTTTCCTCAGTCCCCATGTCAACAATACAGACGGCTTAAGGAATTAGAAATGGGCCATGGAGACGTCTGCCTAAAGGGACTGAGGTCCCTGCTGTGTGATGGTGGCAGAGTCGCCCCAAGTGAGAAATCAGTAGGGGGCCCTCACTTCTGTGTCCAGTGTCCTGACACTATGGGGCAGCTCAGGGTGTTGCTGATGGGGTGGCCATGCCTTTCCCCCTTTTCATAGGGCTTGTGGGTGGGCTGGTCAGGTGTTGTTCTAATGTGGTGTTGGGCTACAGACCTTCCCCCTTCTAGGAGCGTGGGTTGAAATGGAGTCCAAGTGGGTCGTAGCTTAAAAGTTGTTCCCATCAGATGGCCCCGTTATTAGGTGTATTACACTGAGTTTGGGACCCCCATGCACTAGGAGCTGCACACACGTAGAGTAAAGGAGAGTCTCTCCCCCGAAGAGCTTTGTCAAAACAGAGAAAGGGTGTGTAGGGAAACTGAGGCACAAAGAGGGGAGCTGAATTGTCTGAGGCCCCGCAGTGTCAATGACAGAGCTGGGACTAGACCTATGGGGGTCCTGAATCCCATCCTAGTGCTGTGTTCATTGGACCTCAGTGCCTCTGGGATATGACTTGGGGGAGGTCTCAGAACAGCTCTGTGGGTAAATTCCCCACGTCCCCAAAATAGGGATCGTGGGGAGGGGGGAATTGGTGCCTCTGCTGCCAGGGAACTGGTCCCAGCACGGCTGAAGTTGGCATTGACTGGGAAGATGCTGCTGTTTGATGGGTGCGCATGGCCCCATTGAGCTATGCATTGGCAGGTCTCAGCCCAGTTCCCTTGCTGGCCTGGGGAGGGGAATGGCATGGTTGGGGAGAGGCCACTGGCTGGAGTTTGAAAAGGAGCCAAAGGGTGTGAAATGTAATGGCAGTTGGGGGCTGAAATCCCTGAGGCTGCTCTGAGAATTGCAGCCTGAGATGGGGGGTCTCCACCTGCAGCCTGCCCGGGCCCCCTGGCAGGGAACCCTCCTTCGCCGGCCCTGGACAGGGAACTCCTGCCCAGAGCCCAGGCCGGAGCTCCCTGCTGTGCCACTCAGCTCCTTGGGATCACGAAGAGGCCTCTCTAACCCGCACATTTATCTCATCCCCAGCTCCTCACTGCCTAGTGGAGGACCAGGGCATCTATGTTGAAGGAGGAGAGGAGGAATCTGACAGTCTCTGGACGCCTGTTGCCTTCAGTGCTCTCTTCCTGCTCAGCCTGTTGTACAGCGCTGGCGTCACACTGGTGAAGGTAATAGCAACAGCTCCCTTCATGGTCGCACTTCACTGCTTAGAGCAATAACCAGTGCTCAATAATCGACCCCACCCCAACAGCATGCAGCCATCAGCCCTCGGGAACTACTCAGTCACCCACATTCAGTGATGAAATTCAATAAGGCCAATGGAAGGTATTCCACTTAGGAAGGAGCAATCAGTTGCACACACAGAAATTGGGAAATGATGCTTAGGAAGGAGTACTGCCGAAAGGGATCTGGGGGTCATCGTGGATCACAAGCTAAATATTAGTCAACAACGTAATACTGTCAGGAAAAAACCCAATTCTGGGCTGTATTAGAATTAGTGTTTTAAGGAAGACACGAGAAGTGATTCTGCAGCTCTACTTCATACTGATACGGCCTCAACTGGAGTCTTGTGTCCAGTTCTGGGCGCCGCATTTCAGGAAAGATGTGGAAAAATTGGAGAAAGGCCATAGGAGAGCACCAAAAATCATTCAAGGGCTAGAAAACATGAGCTGTGAGGAAAGATTGAAAGAACTGAGTTTGTTTAGTCTGGAGAAGAGAAGACTGGGGTGGCCTGGGTGGGGGAATGACATGATAATATTTTTGAAATACATAAAAGTTTGTTATAATAAGGAGGGTGGAATATTGTACTCGTGAACCTCTGAGGATAGGACAAGAAGCAATGGGCTTAAATTGCAGCAAGGGCGGTTTAGGTTGGACATTGGAAAAAACTTCCTGTCAGGCTGGTTAAATACTGGAACAAATTGCCCAGGGAGGTTGTGGATCCTCCATTGTTGGAGGTTTTTAGGAACAAGTTGGAGAAATACCTGTCAGGGATGGTCTAGTTATGACTTAGTCCTTCCTCACGGCAGGGGAAGGGACTAGATGACCTCTGGAGGTCTCTCCCTGTCCCATCTGTCTATGATTTTATGGTTGTCCGAGGCTAAAACCAAAGTCAGGAATTACAGCCCGGGATTAGGACCAGGTCGCCTGGAGAGAAGAAAGCCTGGGTCCAGGACAGGAGCTGGGCTGGAGCCAGACAGGAAGAAGGCAGGAGCCGGGCTGGAGCCAGATGGGAACATGTCAGGGTTAGGGCTGGAAGAAGCAGTCACTGCCGCTATCACAGCCCCCGGGAAATGCTCTGGGCAAGTGCTTAACTTCTGCTGGGCTAATGAGCCGATCTGCTGACTCTGCCAAGCAATCCGGGCGGAGCCAATCAGGCAGCTCGCTACCGGCCAGGTGCACGCGTCAGGTTGCCTGGGACTGACTCTGCTGCCAGCCCTGATCCTGACAGTGACCAACCATCAATTAGAGATAATCAGGAAAGACTGCTTATTAATAATCCACCACCCATCATCACTAATTAACGAGCTCCCATCAAGGTTGATATGGCAGTGATCAATACATGAGACTCAACAGTCTATTATCGATCCAATCATTTATCACTGAGAAATCAATAATCAGGGATTGTCTGTCTCTGGTCAGTACCTAGTGATCTGTAATTAATGATGAATCACCATTAATCTGCAATTAATTATCAATAATCAAGACTCAGATCAGTAATTAATGTTAAGCCATCAAAGATCAACCATCAATACGTTGTATGACAAGATGGCCAATAGTAGTATGCTGGGTTCTGCCCTTTTCTTGGTGGGGGGGGCTAAGATGCCACCCCTTACCCCTGCTTTTGGGGTGCCAAGGGCCCTGCTAGTGGCCCAGGAAGGTGGTAAAGGAGGGAAGTGGGGGAGCAGTCTGGGTTTGCTCCTCACTCTGAGTCCCAACCTCTCTCAACACCTGTGGGTTCTTACCCTCTTCCCCCTTGGGCGAGATACCTTCAGTCCTTAGACCCTGGGGAAGGGAGTCTCCTTCCTCTGCTGGGACAGGGTCTCCCTTACTTCGGTTGTCAGATGGTTCAAATCTCACAGCACCCTGCCAAACTCCAGTCCTCTCTCCTTCCTCCTTCTCTTTGTCTGCCTGAAGCCAGGGGGGTTTTATTAGGTTCCTGAGAGGGCCTTAATTGACTGCAGGTGCTCCAATTAACCTGTAGCCACCCTCCCTAGTCTCCAGGGAGCCACACCTTAATTAGCCTAGGGCTTATATATTTCCCCTCTCACACTCTACTACTGCTGCTCCCTGGCCCTCCTGTATCACAGTTGCTATTAGTTATCAGTTGATGATCATCACTTATCAATAATCAGCAATTACTGATCAATGACCAATAATGTCTGATCCCTGTTTAAGAAGCAAGAAGAAATGTTCAAGGAGGAAGGATCAGTGAGCGTCGATCAGTAACCATCAGCCATGATCATTAAGGCTCAGTTGTCGGGCCCAGATACACAAAGGGCCGGAGGTGCCCGTGAAGCCGGGTCTGTGGCGGGGCCATGGTGCGATGGGCTGGAACCAGAAGCAGGAGGAATTGGCTCAGACAGCTGGGGCTCCCCAGGGAGTTGGTGTGCGGCACCCGCTGGGCAGTGGCGGTTCCCTGAGGCGGTTTGACAAGGCTGGCGTCTCTGTCTGAAAGTCGAGCTCCAGCTCACCCCAGACACCTGCCTGGACACAGGCGTGGCTGGGCAAGGCTCCGTGGCCCGTGCTACGCAGCAGGACAGGCTAGATGGTCCCAACGGTCCCTTCTGGCCTTGCTCTCCCAGCGCCGGATGCTGCCTGTGAGCCCAATGCCTGGTCCAAGGGCACCGTCTGAACCCCTCTGCTCTCTGTGTCCCACAGGTGCGGTGAGTGCCCGGCTCCGGGCTCCGAGGAGGTGGACAGCCCTGCTTCATCCTCTTCATTCCCTCCCTCCATCTTCAGCCCTCCGGGCTCCTGCCCTCTCTCCGGACACCTGGGGGACCATGTTCCACGGCCGCTCAGAGGGCGCGACAATGGCGCTGAAGGGTGTGAGCTCCACAGAACCCAGAGCAGGGAGGGCAGAGTCCTTCCCTGGACGTCTCCGTGGGGCAGCCCATGCTGGACCTTGAACTCAGCCCCCTGCCCCTCAATCCTCCACCCCCATCCCATGGCAGGGACTGGATTTCCTTGTGTGTGTGTGTGTATGTGCGCAGGTCTGCAGTGTCCTGAGGTCTGGTCAACCTGGACTCTAGCGAGGGAGAAAAGTCTCATTTGCTCCGTTGTTTAACTTGCAACTTACACAGGAATTTTGTGTTTGATCCAAAGTAAAATGAGTTAAAGATTGGTAGCTGCATGTCAGGGTGGTTTTGGGGGATTTAACCAAGGAGGACGCTACCCACTGTATGCCCCAGTCCCCTGGGATCTATCTACACATCTGTCCATCCTCATACATACGCATCTTTCAGGGTTCCCTCCCCACTGTGAACTCTGGGGAACAGATGTGGGGACCCGCATGAAACACCCCCTAAACTTATATTCCACCAGCTTAGGTTAAAAACTTCCCCAAGACACAAATTCCTTCCCTTGTCCTTGGACGGTATTGCTGCCACCACCCAGTGATTTAGAGAAATGTTCAGGGAGGCGCCACTTGAAACCCTAAACCCCCCCCAAACCTCCCCCCAAGCCCCTTCACGCCCTTTCCTGGGGAGGCTTGAGAATAATATACCAATAGGTTAACAAAGTGAGCACAGACCAAGTCCCTGGTTTTTAGGACTGTAGAGGGGTGAGCACCCCACTCAGGCCTGAAAGGGTTAAAAACAGCCCAGGGAGAGGGCTGTGCTGGGGACGGCTGATTGGGGGAAGTAGGCACAGCTGGGCCACGCCCCAAACAGACCAGAGCTGGCCCTTATAAGAGGGCAGTGGGCCAGGAGTTGGAGGCAGTCTCCCTTTAGCTGAGAAGGGAGATGGACCTAGCTGCCAGGGGAGCCTAAGGGCACCGGAGTGAGGCCAGGCCAGGCCAGGCCAGGCCAGGCCAGGCCAGGCCAGGCCAGGCCAGGCCAGGCCAGGCCAGGCCAGGCCAGAGGAGCTGAGGAGCTCCAGGCCAGCAACTCCCCATGCTGCAGGGCCTTGTCCGAGGCCCACGGAGGTACTGGGGCTAGGTAAAGGCAGCAAGTCCAAACCTCCCTTGCCTATGATGACTATAACCTCCCTGGCTATTACAGACTGCAGTCTGCCCCAGGGAACGGGGGCTTGAGGATGACTGGCTGTAGCCCACTGGCTGCGGCAAGGTGAGGATAGAGTGTGGATGGGTTTCCCTGGGAGTGGAGACCCAGAGACTGAGGGGGTACTGCCAGGGGGCAGCACCCCAGTCAAAGGGGCACTGGGGTCTGGGAGGGACATGGGGTGAGCCGGACAGTGACCTGCAGAGGGCATTCTGGGTTGGAAAATGAGCTAATTCCTGGACAACCAGCAGGAGGTGCTGTGTGGTGAGTCGCACACCCTACAAGGACACTGAAAATCAACCTGGTTCTTAAAAGAAGAATTTTTTTTTTTTTAAACATAAAAAGTAAAAGAATCACACCTGTGAAATCAGGATGGAAGGTAACTTTACAGGGTAAATAAAAAGATTTAAAATACCGAGAATTCCCTCTGACTCTGCTTCCCAGTTACAAAACAGGAATAAAATTACCTCATAGGATAGGGAAAATTCACAAGCTAAAACAAAAGATAATCTAATGCATTTCCTTGCTATTACTTAGAATTTCTGTAATTTTAGATGTATCATTTCAGGATCTTTTTAGGAGCTGGTTTACCTGCTTGGTCCCTCTCTCTTTGTCCCGAGAGGGAACAAGACAAAGAGCACAAACAACCCCCCGATTTAAAAGTATCTTCTTTTCCCATTAGTCCTTCTGGTCAGGTGCTAACTAGGTTAATTGAACTGATTAATCCCTTACAGGTAAGTGATTCTGTACCTCTGCCCAGGAGGGATTTCATATTACTGCATACATAAAGGTTGTTACCCTTTCCTTTATATTTATGACAACATCCCTTCTTTCTTTCTTTTTCTTCTCATGCATGCCCCGCTATCTGATCAGTGGCTTTCCCTGCCCCAGAGATCTCTCCTTCCTGCCCCTCAGTCCCAGCCTGTAGAGGCCGAGGGATGAAGCCTCAGCTCTCAGGGAGCCTAGCTACAAACCCAATCTCCCAAAGTGGGCACCTTCGTTTTATTCTCCATTCGTGGGGATGCCCCCTACAGACACGACATGACCCTCTGGAGGGTGTCGGGGATCCCTGAAAGTCAGGGATGGAGGTTATGAATGAGATGGAGCCTGATTTGTATATTTATTTATTGTCACTCAGTGCACACAACAAAAGTGACACACACACCACCCACAAAAATCCCATTGAAGAGCTAAATATGCAACATACAGCATGACAGACACCACTCTGGCTATGGTCCTGCCCCAGGGCAGGGGACTGGCTGGCGCAGGGGGTGGGGAAGGGGACATGGGGCCTTTCCCCTCTCGGGGTCACTGGCTCTGATCCAGCCCCAGAGCTGGGGACTGTTGGGCTTAGGAGGGTGGGAAGTGGGAGAGGGGTTGTTTCCTCGCTAGGGGCGCTGGTTCCCTGCGTGATATGAGTTGTCCGGTCTCAGCCAAGCTCCCAGCAGGGCAGCGTCCCCAGTGTCTGAGGGCTGATTAGGCCATGTGGGGTGAACTTGTCTCTCTCCCAGGGGGGGAATCCCAGGGGCACAGCACTAGCGGGGGGCAGTTGTGGGACTCAGGGTGGTGTCACCAATGGAGCCGGGAGTCTCGGCCCCTTTTCTCCGAGCGGACGGGGGCAGCGGCCCCTACACCACGCGCTGGATCACGTTGTTGTACTCAGGGCCCCTCGTCTGCTTCAGCTGCACCACGGTGGAGAAAAGCCACTTCACCTGCAGGGGGCAGAGAGAGCAGAGGTGAGAGGGGTCAGCGGTGGGGGGAGCTGCTATGTCTGCGTCATTCCTTCCTGCTTTGATGTCTGTCTCATTCATTCAGTCTCTGTCTTATTCACCCATTCGTCTTTCCCTTTCATTCTTCCGTTCTTTCTTTCCCTTCCATGCTGCCCTCTGTGGCGTTATGTCATAAACTGTGAGCGTGTAGATCATTGTTGCAACCACTGTTGTATAGTTGCAGCAAATATTGTACAAAGGTTGTGGAGTGATGTGTCTATGAAAAGGTTCTGATTTGTCGGTTATGATTGTGCTGTCTGTATGTGTGTATCGTTTTTGTAGTTGAAGTTATGAATACTGGCTATGTACTTGTTCCTAAGTAGTGTCAGTGAAGCATTTGGTCAGGTTCTTGAGAAAGGACTATTCTTAGTAAGTGCCCAATCAGGAAGCACTTAACTAACACTGGACTTCGGGAGACGCCATTTCACATCTGAGCTTTCCAGGGAATGTTCAAATTAACATGTAAACAATGATGTTGGCCGCCAAACTGAGTCATACATGGACATGTGACTTGCTCATGTGACTCCAGACTTCATCTTGCTTCTGTTATTTACCACAGTAAGAACAAAAGGGGTCCTTCCACGGGCAGAGAATATAAAAGGCCCTGAAAACCCTCCATTTTGTCTTGAATCCTGCTTCCTACCTTTGGAGGAACCTTGCTACAAACTGAAGCTCTGAAGAAAGGACTGAATGACCCATCCCAGCTGTGGATGTACTGCAGGGGCTTGATTTGAACCTGCAGCTTATTCCATCACTGCTACAAGCCTGAACCAAGAACTTTGTCATTACTCTCTGTCTGGCTGGTTTGGTGCCTTAGAGGTGGAGAAACCCCAGCCTTGGGCTGTAATTGCCCTGCTCGAAGCAATTTGTCCTGAATTGATACTCTGAGAAGTGTCCCGCCAAAGGCAGCATCCTTACAGTGGTGTGGTCGTGCTAGGATCCACAGAACCAGGTCAGTTAAGCTTTGGATCAGAACCCCATGCTATGCAAATGTGAATTTTGGTATTGAGAGTTTGGTTGGTTAAAGAGCAGTTGCAATGGGTTAGCAAAGAGCATATGAGGGCCTTGAAGAAAAAGCCCTGAAAGATTTGTGTTCAGAAAAGGGGAAAAGCTTTATAAAGAAAGCTACAAATCAAGAACTGAGAGATCTGCTAATGGCCAGTGATCAGAAGGCAGGAGAACAGCTCTTACCTGATACTGCAGAAGCAATTAGAATGCAAAAGGCAGCAAATAAACTGCAACTTGAGCAAGAACAGAAACTAGTAGACATTCGATGGCTGGAAAAGCAAAGAACGCTGAATTAGAGAGAGAAGCTGCTGAGACAGAGAGAGAACCAAGGAAAGGAACGCTGAATTAGAGAGAGAAGCTGATGAAAGAGAGAAGGAGGCTGATGAGAGAGAGGAAGGGCTCGTAGGGGGCGTGTGGGGCTGCTGAGGAGAAGGCTCATCAACTTCATTTCCAAGTAATGGAAGAGCAGAGAAAGTCATCGGCAGCTGGTAATCCGCTTCCCCACCATAACGAGAGAAACTGGGAAAGGGTCTGTCCCATGTACAAAGATACTGAAGACATAGAGGAGTTTTTGTCTACCTTTGAACGTCTATGCACTCTGCATGGGATCCCAGATGAGCAGCGAATGCCTGTCCTGCTGACCAAATTGACGTGTAAAAGCCAGGGCACAAGGAGAGCAAGACGGTGATTTGATTGTTACCTACCGACAGTTTGGAAACTTGTAGCAAGAAGGAATTAATTCCTAAACTTATGTGTGTTGAGCCTGACAACTTCCATGTTGCCCGTGACAGTGAGGGAAGTTGCAGAGAGAAAGAGAGCATCTCTAACCTTTCATCTAGTGAATGTATGAGTTTCCCTGAAAGGGGATTGTGTAGAAATCTGCCTGATGAGCCAAAGGTAATCGGGAATGTAAGCGAAACCCAGAAAGTCTGTTGTTGCTCAAGAAAGTGTTCCTTTAGAGCAAGCCCTAGGTGAAGAGGATAAGGGCAGTATTTCTGTGAAGGGTGAATTGTTGCTTAGGAGAAGGTCCTAGGGCAGTGATTCCCAAACTCGGTCCGCGGCTTGCTCAGGGTAAGCCCCTGGTGCGCCGGGCTGGTTTGTTTACCTGCCGCAAAGAGAGCACACCCAATCTGCCAGTGAATTCTGTTAAGCAAGAGAAATCAGGGTTTGATCCTTCAGGACAAGGACAAAAAAAAAGTTAATTTTGCAAAGAAAAGCCACAGGTTAACCCTAAAATGCCAAAACCCTGATGGTATTGAGCCAAAGGTGTGGCATGACAAACATGATTGTAGATGGACACTTGCAATGATTCTCGTATGGATATATATCTTCTTACTATACGTTCCATTCCATGCCTCTGATGAAGTGGACTGTAGCCCACGAAAGTTTATGCTCAGATAGTGTGTTAGTCTCTAAGGTGCCACAAGTGCTCCTGTCCTTTTTGTGGATACAGACTAACACGGCTGCTACTCTGATACGAATGTATTGTTTTTGCTAATGGTAATTTTTGTAACTAATGTGTTGCTATTACCAAGAACTGTAAAAATGTGGGTAAGGTCTGATTTGTATATTGACCTGGGTCTGGGGCTTGATCCTTTGAGATCGGGAGAACCTTTTTTCTTTTATGGAGTATTGGTTTTCATAACCATTTGTTCCCATAACGAGTGGCACTGGTGGTGAGACTGGGAAACTGGAGTGTCTAAGGGAATTGCTTCTGTGACTTTGGTTTTATCCCACTGGCTAACCTCAAGTCCTCTCTGGCTGGCTGGTTTGGTGCCTTAGAAGAGGAGAAACCCCAACCTGGGGCTGTAACTGCCCTGCTCGAAGCAATTTGTCCTGAATTGATACTCTCAGTTGTAACGATGCTGCCTTTGGTGGGACACGAGGCAGCATCGTTACACACTCTACTGTGCTAAATTTGTTCGTTCGTTCTCTCTCTCACCTTGAAGAGGGTCACGGTGGCGCTGTAGCACACGCTCAAGAGGAAGAGGGTGATGAAGACCGAGATGGTGGCCCAGAGGCCGTCTAGCTCCTTGTCTCCGTCCTCGCTGCAAAACTCACCTGACACGATCACCTCTGCTGGGGGGAGAGAAAGAGACGTCAACTCCGACTCAGCCACTGTGACAAAGAGAGCTCGGACTGTGCGTCCAACACCAACCCGCCTATCCCCTTCTCTACCCATCCATCCGCCCCTCCACTCATGTATCTTTGGAAACATCCATCCATCCCTGAGCCCAAACCATTCATTATTCCATCCCTAGACACACCCCTCCTACCATTCATCCATCTCTAGATGCATCCATCCATCTGCCCATCCCCATTCACCCCTCCATCCATCTGTGACCACAAACCATCCATTATTCCATCCCTAGACACACCCCTCCTTCCATTCATCCATCTCTAGATGCATCCATCCATCTGCCCATCCCCATTCACTCCTCCATTCATAGATGACCACAAACCATCCGTCAATCCATCCCTAGACACCTCCATCCATCCATATATCCCTCCCTCCCGCCACCCAACCAACTTTAGATACATCTATCCATCCATGACCACAAACCATCCATCCCCAGAAACCATCCATCCATCTCTAAATACGTCAATCCATCCATCCCCACTTACCCCTCCATTCATCTATGACCACAAACCATCTATTCATCAATAAGTCCATCCCTAGGCACTTCCATCCATCCATCTATGCCTCTCCACTCCAATCCATCCATGAGCACAAACTGCCCATTGAACCATCCATCCATTCTTAGACACCTTCATCTATTCAACTATCTCTAGATGCACTCATCCATCCATCCATGACCACAAAGCATCATCCCTAAAGACCTCTCCATCCATCCATGACCACAAACCACCCATCCGTCCATCTCTAGACACCTCCATCCATCCCCAGACACACCCCCTCCATCCATCCACCCACCCCTGCCTGCTGTGATGTAATGAAGGATTCAGAGCCTTCCAGGTCTCATCTCACTCGTCCCATGTGGCCATGGCCCTACACCCTGGCACTGAAGCTTGGCCGCATGTTGAATTTCTCTGTGCCTTAGTTTCTCTGCCTGTGAAAGGTGGCTCAGGATTCCTCTGAGGTGGGCGAAGTGCCGGGATGCTTCCACGGTGGGAAAGCTCCTTAAAGACCAGGATGGATGGATTTCACGCATGTGCCGCTCTGAGCCTGCTCCCAATGTAACTAAACACCCAGGAGTCATTCAGATGGGACGCAGCCACCTCTGGGCCTGTTTATACAGGGCTCTCTTGCCCAGGTGCAACCTGTAGTTGCCTCGGCTGCGGGATGTGGGTTTTTAAGACTGTCGCTTTTATGAACAGAGCCACAAGTATTTTAAGGATGGGATCGACGCTTTCTCTCTGATAGGAAAGATGCTGCTCCATGAAGCATGGCACCCCCTACTGAGCCCCCTGCCCTAGAGATGTCTGGAGAAGAGGTGCATGGATCTGTGTGGCTGCATGTTTGTCTGTCTCTATGTTGTGTGTCTCCCTGTGTGTACAAACACTACAGCCCAGGTGGGAGGGTTCCTGGGTCATGCAATGTTACAGGTGTGTCCATCTGCACTGGACTGAGCTCTCTCTCAGCCAACCCCCCCACTCTCTTACTCTGTGTGTCCCTGTGTTACCCCCAGGATAACAGCCCTAACACTGCCGCTGCAGGCTACCTGCCCTTTAATGCCAGTTGCGAGCTCTATGGTCAGCAATGGTGGGTTTGAGCCCTGCACTCTCCCATCCAGCCTTGGGGCTGATACACACATGGGGGGAGGGGAAGGTGTGTGAGTGAGGGTCTGGGTAGGAGATGGGGCTCATGTAGGGGGCCATAGGGATATCTACATCATCTGTCCCACCCCACTGCCAGGGCCCCTTTGTCACCAGAGCTAGTGAGACTTTAGCTGAATCCCTGCTTAGTGTCTGCTCCAGATAACAGCCCTACTACTGCTGCTACTTTGTGGCGACTGAGTCCCAGGAGCTGATCCCTGCTGCGGGTGTTTACTCTGTTATCCTATCACCGCCTCCCCATCTGCCACTGAGGGTAAGGGGTGCAGGGAGACCCCTTAGCCTACTAGCCAGCAGAGAATGTGTGTTTGGGGATCAGGGTATTTTAATTACTTCGCCTCACTGACTCTGTCTGGAAAATCCCTATGGGGTATCTGCTCCACTCTGGGGTGGAAGTGGGAGTAGAGTAAATGCTGATCCTGATATGGTGCCCCCCTTTGTATGCATGGGTTATAGCCTAGAGAGGATCTTGCCTCAATGAGATGCCAGGGATGGTTTGGCAATCCACCGATCCACTTACCACACTCCATCCATGCTTATCTCTAACCATCCTCCGTATCTTCTGTCCATCCATATTGACCAATACCTATCCATTCTCCTACCTCCCCATCCATCCATGCATCTCTATCATCCCTAACCATCCATCCATCCATTCGTCCTCACCCATAACTTCCATCCATACATGCAACCCCATCCACTTATCTATCATCCCTTTATAGATTATCCATCCATCACCATCTGTCCCCATTAACACACTCAGTCATCCATCCATTCCCACTCATCCATTGACTTTCATCTATCTATCACTCACCATCTCTACCAGCCCATCCATCCTCATCCATTCTCATTTTCCTATCACTATCCATCCCCATCGGTACTGATCCACTATCATATGCACCCACCCACCCATCCATTCATCCATCCATCCAGCCCCACCCATCCTCATCTCTAGCCATCCATGTATTGCGGTCCATCTATAGCCATCCATTTACCCATCCCTTCATCCTTCAAAATGGGTACCCCTCCAGCCTTCACCATAGATTTATCCATCCATTCCCATCCACTTATCCATTGGCACCCCACCCGTGAACCATCCATCCACCCATGATTCCCTCAGTGCATCGCAGTCTAGTGGGAGTGGGTGGGACTCTCAGAACACCTAGGTTCTGTTTCTAGCTCGGTAACTGATGTGACCTTGGGCAGGCCCCTTCCCATCTTGGTGTCTCTGTTTCTTCTCCCTCTTTCTATATTTAGGTGTGAGCCCTGTGTCCCACTGTGTCTGTGCCATACCCAGCCCAACAGGGCCCTCTGAGTTGGGGAAGGAGGTGCCACTTTAATCCAAATAATAATCTCTCTCTCTTTCTCTCTGATATCTGTTGGTCTATGAGTCTTTCCCTCTGAAGTATGTATGTATGCATGTAACCATGTCTCTGAACACCTGGCCTTCCAACTGAACTGGGCTTGGATATGGGCTATGCAGTATGTATGTGTGTAACTGTCCATCTAACCCAGTCTCCATCACTGCTTCCATGGTGTGTATGTACCCATGTTTCTACCCATCCTTCCTTCCTATGGCACCAACCCATCCATCCTTCCATGGCATCTACCCATGTATCTACCCATCTATCCATGGTTTATATGTATCCACCCATACAGGATCTGGGAACTGGCATCCCCAGCCTTATAGCATCTCGGTTTCTCCCAGTCTGAAACCTGGGACCTCATCCACCTTGGACGACCTGCAGATTTCACCCAGTCACACCACAACAAGGAGACGTGGGGGTGAGCTCACACTAGTTCCATTTATTCACTTGCTGTCATTGAGGGCACAGAGATTATTTACAGGAAGCTGTACTGGACAATGCTAGCAGTGGGGCTGGGAGGAGCCGTCTTCATTTACCAGAGACTTTGCTGACACTGCGTTGGGTGAACTTCATCTGCAGGGCATCATGGATGGCCATGCAGGTGTAGGTGTCCCCGTTGTTCCAGCTGGCCTTGCTGACTTTCAGCTTGCTGTAGAGGAAGAACTTCGAGTCACTGGTTCCATCCTTGATGGGTGGGGTGGTGATGTATTCCATGCTCTCGTCGGCTTTGTGGTTCTTCATCCACTGCACCGAGATGTCCTCGGGGAAGAAGCCCCTCGCCATGCAGGTGATGCTGACAGAGTCTTCGGAGCTGCTCAGCTCCTCGTTGTGGGGGCGCAGGAGGTAGATGCCTGGGGCAGAGCGCCTGCCTTCGGTGGGTGGGGATGGGGGACACAGGGAAGCCATGCACATCAGTCAGCTGGGGCCACGCGGGGAGAAGGATGGGGCGTGTGTGCACGGCGGGAGGAGCATCCCCTCTCTCCTCCAGGATGGAGGGGCTGGGGACTGGGAGCTGGTAATCCTGGTGCACAGGATGGGGGATAGGATGGTCTCCATCTCACATGGGGACGCAAAGGGACCCAGGGCCGGGATCCCAATTTGGAGGTTGGGGCTTCCCCTTACGAAGCATCTCTCCCTGCTGGGGGCTGGGATAGGGGAGTCTCTCCCTTTAGGGACCCTGCTCTCCTCCTACCTGGCTTCTTGGAGATGAATTTGATGAGGGGCGAGGACAGCTCCGAGTGCTCCACTTTGCAGGTGAAGGTCTCTCCGGCATCCCAGTCGCGGGTGAAGATTGGCATGGAGCTGGAGGCAGTGGAGGTGCCGTTGAACTGCGCAGTGAGGTTGTAGTGATTACTGCTAATGGACCCTGGCTTCTCCTGGGACCAGACCACCTGGAGGCCGGAGTCGTTAGGCAGGTTGACCACCAGGCAGGTGAGCATGGGGCTCTGGTCCATATACAGGGCGGCGGGAGATGGGGGCACCAGGAAGATCTGGATGTTACTGCTAGATGACTTTTCTTCTGGAGACAGGAGAGCCCAGGTCAGCCGCTAGGCCTGGTGTCCCCTGCCCAGCTCATCCCAGTCTCCCCGCCCCCACTCCTCTTCCCCCTCAAGCCCAGCCCAGTGTCTCCCTCCCCAGAGGCAGTTTTACAGTAAAACACAGGGTGTCCTGGCACGTGGACCCGCAACGACATGCGGCCCCAGTTGCGGGGTAGAAGCTTGGACCTGCCCAGTGGTGGATTTAGAGTGAGTGGGGCCCTGTGTTCAGCTTCATTTTTGGGTCCCCTCCTTGGGACTGAGCCAAGAAAAGGAACGTTCTCTCTTATCTCCCTTATTGCTGGGGGTCTCGGCGGCCCACGCAATGATCGTTCCATATGTTACTTGTACCGTTACCCAAAGCACTCTGCAATAGTTAGCTTAGAGCTGTTTCTAAAAACAAAGGAAAAAAACATTGAGGTGCAGGGTCCGGCAAGGAGTTACGGTGAGGGAGGGGGCTGAGGGCTGGGACAGGGGATTGGGGTGTGGAGCACTTAGCTGGGGTGGGATGTGTGGGGGGTGTAGGAGTTCCCATTTGGATCTCAGGGTGGGGCTGTGGGGGGTACAAATGTCAGGGCATGGGGTGTGGGCCGACTGGGTAAGTATGCGGGGGTGCAGGAGTCAGGGAGGGCAGGTGGCTGGGTGTGTGGGGTGCAGGGAGTGTGGGGGGGTTGCAGGAGACAGGGAGGGAAGGGGGCTGGGTGTGTGGGGGGCAGGGAATGCGGGGGGGTGGTGGTTGCAGGAGACAGGAAGGGCAGGGTCCAAGGGGTGTGTGGGGGGGCTGGGGGTGTGCAGGTTTGCAGGAGTTGGGCTGGGGTCGTGGAGATGCTTCTAGCCCTCTGCCCCTGGTGGCTCATGGTGGGGGGCCGGGAGATGTGTAGGGGAAGCGCAGGCCTCCACCTTTGCTCCTCCCTTCCCCGATTCCACCCCCTTCCCCAAGGCCCCGCCCCTGCCTCTTCTCCACGTCCTCCTCCAAGCGCACTGCGGCCCCACTCCACCCCCTCCCTCCTGCAACACCTGGAGCGCCGGCAAACAGTTATTCGGCAGCGGGCGAGAGGCTGGGAAAGGGGGGGAATGTGGCGCGCTCAGGGGAGGAGGTGGGGGAGGGGGGAGCTTGGCTGCCAGTGGGGGCGGAGCCTGCAGCAGGAGCCCCTGGAGTGGGCAGGACAGATGCGGATTTAGAGTAAAACATGAGGGGGGGGGGCGGCCCAGGGCCGGATAGCTGTGGGGGCAGAAGCTTGTTCCCTGCACTGCCCCTACACGTGCCTCCTCCATCCCTCTTCTGTGAGCCGCTGAGGGCAGGGGGTTGGGGTGGGGCATGGAGCTGGGAGCACCCCCATGACCCCAGACACCTGCCCTTACTTCTGCACCCCCCCACACATACCCAGTTCCCCCCAAACCCCATGCCCTGAATACTGCACCCCCCCACATCCCCATGCCCACCATGAGCACTAAACGGGAGCTCCTGAACCCCACCTCACATTCCCACCTGCACCCCTGACACAAAATGGGGGCCGTCCCAGATAAGCGCTCCACACCCCAATCCCCTGCCCCAGCGCCGAGCCCCCTCCCTCACCCTAACTCCCTCCCAGACCCTGCCCCCACAGCCCTGACTGCTGCACCCCTCACACAGTCCCAGCCTGGACTCCTGCACCCCATCAGAGCCCCCAGCAGCCTGCTCTCCCTGACTCCTGAACCCCCCCATATCCCCACCTGCACCCTTTGCACCACACGGGTGCTGTCCCAGGTAAGCGCTCTACACCCCAATCCCCTGCCCCAGTCCCGAGCCCCCTCCCTCACCCTAACCCTGGCCAGACCCTGCACCCCAATGTTTTTTTACATTGTTTTTATGAAGGGCTCTTATCCAAAGCACTGTGCAAAGATCATTACATGGGCCGCAAAGACCCCAGCGATTTTCAAGTGGACTGTGGAAAAAGAAGTTCGACTACAAGAAGAAGGAAGGTATCTATTTAACTTTATTGTCATTTACTTCCTATTACTTACAGGGGGAGGATGAAGAAAACAAAGAAAAACAGGGGCGGTGGAGATAAGAGAGAATGTTCCTTTTCTTGGCTGGGTCCCAAGGTGGGGCCCCAAAAATGAAGCTGAGCCCAGGGCTGCACTCACTCTAAATCCGCCACCGCCCCTCCTCTTCCTAGGCAGCCTGTCACTTGCGACCGTCACCTTCGCACTTGTGGGCGTGGTCCTGCTTTGTGGTGTCGGTGCCCGGGTGGGACACCTGGCAGGTGTACATCTTGCCCTGCAGCCACTCGCTCTGGGAGACACTGGTAGTGCTGCGGGTGCTGAAGGTGCGGCCGTTGCCGTCCTTCGTGGGTGCCTCCGTGTCAACAGGAAGTAGCCCGGGCACGCCGTCCACCTGCCAATTCACCTCCAAAGGCTCGGGGTAGAAGCCGGAGATTAAGCAGACGAGCTGCACAGTGCCTGGGTTGGCGGTGCAGGAGTAGAGGACTTCCACCTCGGGGGCATGGGGTACAGGGGGAGAATGGCTCTCTGGGAGAAGGGGGGCAGGGGTTAGTTTTTATCCAGACCCTTTCTGTGTCCCTCCGCCCTTCTATCTGCAGCACGGTGCCCCCTTCTGAGCCCCCGCTCCCTGCAGCATGGTGCTCCCTTTGGAGCCTGTGTCCCGTCCCTGCGTTGCAGTACCCATCGCTCCTCTTTGCGTGGTCTCTCTTTTCATCCCTCCACCCTTCAGTCGTGGTCTCTCTCCCCATACCCAACACTATCTACCTGTCCCCATTCACTCCCATCTCTCTGCGGTGTCTCTTTCTCCATCCATCCACCCACCACAGCGACTCCATCAGCTCACAGCACTAGCAGGCTCCCATCCTCTCTCCCTGCAGCAGTCACCAGGTCAGGGACCTGAAAGACCCCCAACCCCTCCCTTCCCCCCCGGCTGCGCCGCGCGGTCCCTACTTGGGATTTCCTTGGAGATGCTGGAGCTGGTGGGCTGGTGCTGAACCTTGCAGCTGTAGGTGTCAGACTCCCAGCTGCTTGTCGGGACGGTGACCTGGCTGCTGAGCGAGTAGAGGCTGCTGGAAGATTGCACGGAGGGATAAGTCTTCACGCCTGGGGCGGCAACGTTTGGGCTCCACGTCACGGTGACTGGCTCGGGGAAGTATCCTTTGGCCAGGCAGCCGAAGGTGACCTGGGGGGTGGTGACTCCGCCGTTGCAGGAGGTCAGGGGGAAGACGGACGGGGCCGTGGGGCTAGCTGCAAAGGGAGAGAGAGTGAGGCCATGAGACCCAGCTCCTACCTCGCTCCGTTCAGCACAGGCCCCTAGCATGGCACTGGGGCCAGGACTGGTCACAGCAGGTCAGTGCACAGCCAGGTAGAGAACCCAGGAGTCCTGTGTCCCAACCTCTGCTCTATGGACTGGATGATTCATTGTGCTGGTGCCACTGTTCAGCAGTTACACGGGTTGATTTCACAGAGTGGAGCCTTGTTCCTAGTACTTTGCACTGGGTTTTTCCTGAGGAACCAAAGAGATTTAGGTGCTGAAGTGGCAGCGAAATTGCCCTTTGAGAAATCACAGCATCTGCAGCTAGAAAAAAACCCAAGTTTTTAACAAAGGAACTGAAATTGGGGGACACTTCTGGGCTCTCTGAAGAAGGATAAAACCGCTAACGTTTGGGTCTTTAGGTCTCCAGCTGAAGACGTGCAGATGTTGTTCTAGCTATTTTAGCTTGGGTACGAATATTAAATGTTATATTGTCATGAGGCTCCTAGGTTAATTGCTAACATCATCAGCCCCTAGTGGCCAATTTGCAATTCTGTAGCTCAAACGCAGGTGATTAGATGTCCTGGGAACTCACTTGACACTGGCAGGAAAGACGGGGACTGTCCAAGTCAACCCGGGACAAATGGGCGTTTTGGGTTAGAGTTCGGGTTATAATTATACACAGGGGAGGAGGATTAAGGGTTAGCGATTTGGGTTAGGTGCTGGGGTTAAGGGCTATGGGTTGCAGGGGTAGAATTAAGGGTGATGGTTGAATTATTCGGCTCAATTACCTTTCCACTCTCAAATTCAATATTTGATGTGTTGTGATTGGATTTTTTTTGAAGCCATTCAACCATAAGATACCGAGCAGTTCTCCTGCCATTTCCCAGAGGGTTAGTGAGTCCTAGTGGGTCCTATCCCAAGGGACCAGTTGTCCATGATGACTCATAATTCTGATGCTGGGATGCTTGATACCCAACTTGAGATACGGAAACCCTAGTGCTCAGATGGTCAAGGTGGGGATGTTCGGGTTAGAGCTGGGGTTAAGGTCAGGGGTATAATTGGTCATTAGTACTTGTATCACAGTGTTCTAGAATACCCAATCTAGGATCAGGGACCCATCGCGCCGGGAGCTTTACAGAGAAATAACAATGAGGACTCTACTGATCCCAGGACCATTGCAGCCTAAGAAATCTAAAGTCAGGGTTTGGGGGATCAGGTTGGGACGTTAGGGTTAGGGGCTGGCTTTGAAGAGAGGGTCGGACTTGGGGGTCAGAGTTTGGGATTAGGCCCTAGAGAGACGGGTTTAAGAATGAGGACAGGATTACAGGGAAAGGGCGAGGATTAGGGTGTTGGGGGTTAAGGAGTTGGTTGATCTGTCGGGGGTTAGGAAGCTGGGGTTAGGGAGTTAGAACAGAGTTGGGGGTCTAAGTAGTTGGGTTTAAGGTTTGGTTTAGGGTCATAGTTCTGTGGTTAGGGTAAAAAACCTTCCCTCCCTCAAACTCCGTAGTTATCTGGTTATCACGACCTCTAGCTCATGACCTTTCTAACCAGACTCCCACTCAAGAAACCGCTCGTTTTCTAACCACTTTGGATGAAGATTTTGCTGGACACTTTCCTGAACTCTGCAGGAGAAATCTCCCAAGAATTCCAGCTGCCTCACTTTCTAGATGCCCGATCCTGAGGTGCCTTGGGGAGCAGGCACCGGGGTCTGAATCTCTAGTGGGCTTTAGCCGGAGACGTCAGAGCTCGTCCCCTCCGGAAAGGAAGCCCAACGCGTCTCCAGCTGAGTGCGCTGCAAGAGCGGAGCCAGCTCCACTGAAAGGCCAAGTTAGGAACCTGAACTCGGAGCTGTCACCTGACAGCGGCTGCCGGTTACGTCCAGCCGCGGGCAGCCAAGCTCATATCTAGCTGTGCTGGGAACTCCCCACGCTCGGCTCTCAGCATGGAGCATGAGCGCAGAGCTGGTGGAGGGAGGCAGGGACGGCCAGAGAGACGCGTTCCTGCACTCGGTGAGTTCAGGGTTTTACCTCTGACCAGGGACCTGCCAGAGGGGAAATTTATGCCTCAGTTTAGAAAGTTTTTGGTTGCAAATATTTGCGACTGGGCTAAAGGGAGGAGACGATGAAAGCTCCTTAGAAACAATTCAGCTGTTCCCCCAAACCTCTAGTTGTAGCCCCCCAACCCTGAGCGCCCCTCGTCTGCTAATGGCCCTGAGTCCTGACCCCCAGCCTCCTGCTATCCCAGCCGTGGCCTCCCCAGAACTCCGCCGGTTCCCCTCACCCGCGATGTGCAGGCCCTGCTAGCCCAGCTCTGTGTCCCCCTCAGCTCTGCCAGTGCCCATCACTCCCGTCCCGCAGCCCCTGCTAGCCTACCGCCTCCCAGCGCTGTTGGTGCCGCTCACTCCTGACCTGCTGCCTCTGCTAGCCCAGCCCTGGGCTCCACGCAGCCCTGCCGGTGCCCCTCACTCCTCTCCCGCAGCCCCCTGCCAGCCCAGCCCTGGGCTGCCCCACCCTCTGCTGGTGCCCCTCACTCCTAACCTGCAGCCCCTGCTAGCTCGGCCCTGGGCTCACTGCCTACTGGTCATTCACAGCTGTTACCCCAACTTATAGGTGGAGTGAGATAAGCACCCCTCTGTTCCCCTGTGTCTGCCGGGGGAGGGGGGCACAGCCTGGCCTGTGTTACCCGTCCTGGCCTCCCCAGCATGTCCAGGCTCTGCAGGGGAGCCATGTGCTGATCTCTGCCCTGGTATTGGTTCCACACAGGGGATCGTACCCCACTGTCCTTCATAGCTCAGAAAAGAGCACAACACACCTGGCTCCCAGGCACCCCGCTCTAATTCCTAGACCCCACTCCCCTCCCAGAGCTGGGGAGAGAACCCAGGAGTCCTAGAATCCACTCCCCTCTGTGACGAACTAGGACTGTTGTTAAGGTTTTTCTGAGTACTGTGTGGGTGCCTCGGTTTCCCCTATGCGGTGCTTGAGTATCTAGCTGGTGGGACAACGGTGCATGATTGTTACAAAGCCCTAGAAGGCAAAGGTCTGGACACAGAGAATGGCTCTGTCTTCTGGCAACAGATGGCCCGGCCCCTTCCCCGGCAAAGGTGAGAGCTGAAGGTGGGGGAACAAAGGGATCAGGTGACCTCCTGGCCCGGAAAGCAGACAAAGGGGAAGGAGGGGCTGAAAAGTTTTAAGTTTGGAGCTGGCCGGAGAAGAGGCGAGAGAGGCAGACAGGGTCTGGCCTCCCTGCCCCGTCTGGAGCTGTGGGGCAAAATGCAGGGAGCCCCCAGGCTGGGGTCTAAGCTCCCTGCCCCCCGAAAGGACCCGACTGAGGGGTCCTGGATGTACTAACAAGCTCTGGTTGGACTGTGTTTCTGGCATCTCTAACCTTTGTCTGCTTTCCGGGCCAGGAGGTCACCTGATCCCTTTGTTCCCCCACCTTCAGCTCTCACCTTTGCCGGGGGAGGGGCCGGGCCATCTGTTGCCAGGAGACAGAGCCATTCTCTGTGTCCAGGCCTTTGCCTTCTAGGGCTTTGTAACAATCATGCACCGTTGTCCCACCACCTAGATACTCAAGCACCGCATAGGGGAAACCGAGGCACCCACACAGTACTCAGGGAAACCTTAACAACAGTCCTAGTTTGTCACACCCTCCCAGAGCTGGGGAGAGATCCCAGGAGTCCTGACTCCCAGCCTCCCGCTCTACTGCCCTCCCAGAGCTGTGGAGGAAACCCAGGAGTCCTGGCTGCCAGCCCCCCATTCTAATGACTAGACCCCACTCCCCTCACAGAGCTGGGGAGAGAACCCAGGAGTCCTAGAATCCACTCCCCTCCCAGAGCTGGTGAGAGAACCCAGGAGTCCTGGCTTCCAGCTCCCCGCTCGACTGCCCTCCCAGAGCTGGGGAGGGAACGCAGGAGTCCTGGATCCCAGCCCGCCGCTCTAATGACTAGACCCTACTCCCCTCCCAGAACTGGGGAGGGAACCCAGGAGTCCTGGATCCCAGCCCCCCGCTCTAATGACTAGATCCCACTCTGCTCCCAGAACTGGGGAGAAAACCCAGGAGTCCTGGCTCCCAGCCCCCGCTTTAATGACTAGACCCCACTGCCCTCCCAGAACTGGAGAGGGAACTCAGGAGTCCTGGATCCCAGCCCCCCGCTCTAATGACTAGATCCCACTCCGCTCCCAGAGCTGGGGAGGGAACCCAGGAGTCCTGGTTCCCAGACCCCCGCTCTACTGTCCTGCCAGAGCTGGGGAGGGAACCCAGGAGTCCTGGCTCCCAGCCCCCGATCTAATGACTAGACCCCACTCCCCTCCCAGAGCTGGGGAGGGAACCCAGGAGTCCTGGATCCCAGCCCCCCGCTCTAATGACTAGATCCCACTCCGCTCCCAGAACTGGGGAGAAAACCCAGGAGTCCTGGCTCCCAGCCCCCGCTCTAATGACTAGACCCCACTGCCCTCCCAGAACTGGAGAGGGAACCCAGGAGTCCTGGATCCCAGCCCCCCGCTCTAATGACTAGATCCCACTCCACTCCCAGAACTGGGGAGAAAACCCAGGAGTCCTGGCTCCCAGCCCCCGCTCTAATGACTAGACCCCACTCCCCTCCCAGAGCTGGGGAGGGAACCCAGGAGTCCTGGCTCCCAGCCCCCGCTCTAATGACTAGACCCCACTGCCCTCCCAGAACTGGAGAGGGAACCCAGGAGTCCTGGCTCCCAGCCCCCGCTCTAATGACTAGACCCCACTGCCCTCCCAGAACTGGGGAGGGAACCCAGGAGTCCTGGATCCCAGCCCCCGCTCTAATGACTAGACCCCACTCCCCTCCCAGAGCTGGGGAGGGAACCCAGGAGTCCTGGTTCCCAGACCCCCACTCTACTGTCCTGCCAGAGCTGGGGAGGGAACCCAGGAGTCCTGGCTCCCAGCCCCCGATCTAATGACTAGACCCCACTCCCCTCCCAGAGCTGGGGAGAGAACCCAGGAGTCCTGGATCCCAGCCCCCGCTCTAATGACTAGAACCCACTCCCCTCCCAGAGCTGGGGAGGGAACCCAGGCATCTTGCTCCCCTCTCTAGCACATTCTTCACCCCATTTATCTCTGCTAGTGTTAAAACACCCTCTGCACTCATGTGACAAGCCAATAGCAGCCACTTTCCTGTAATTTACTCACGAAATCACCGGCCATGTTGGGTCGTGGCCCGGCACTGTAGAGCCGGGGGTTCTGTCCGGGAGTCCAGCTCTGCTCTGTGTCTGTCGGGCAGCTCTTCTGAGGTATGTTTGCCTGTCAGACATCCCCTCTCCTCCCCCAAAATGGTAGTCAAGATAATTATAGATTGAGAACAATAGATGACGCTCTCTGGGGAGTTTTCACTGTTACAGCTGGCAAGAAGGTGTGAAAATTGGACAGGTGGGTGAGTGAAGGGGGCTAAAAGTGCGGTGAGAACACAACCTTGGTGTGAGTTTCACTTGTGTAAACTTCCCCTTTTCAGCCCGTGTTGTTTGTTGGTCAGTTTCCCCCAGAGATTCGGTCACGAAGGCTGCAGAGCTCAGAAAAGGTTGAGGCCTCCTGGGTGGTCTTTTTGAGAACTTGCCTTGTGGGAGGGTGAAGAAGGAGACTCTACGGCTGTCCTGGAACTGGGGATAGAACCCAGGAGTTCTGATTCCCAGCCCCCTCGCTCTAACCTAGGAGATCCATGTCCACTGCCCGAGCTGGAGTCAGATTCTAGGAGGTGACGTTTCAGCTCTATCAACACTGACCTTGTAAAGCCCAGAGAAAGAACCCAGGAGTCGTGACTCCCAGTCCCCAGGATGGATAGATTGATAGTGGGTGTGTATGGGGATAGATAGATGCACACAATTATCATGTCTCCCTTCTAGCCACCTTTGCTTTCTTTTAACGTCTCCGGGCAGTTTGTCTTCACTATGCAAAGGGTCTCTTCTCGTCCTTGCTCTTGTCAAGGTGCTGAGAAGCAGTTGGGTGGTTCCTCGCACCATGACTGGTGGTGGGACGTCCACTGCAATTTGACGTGTTTAGAACTCAGCGATTCGTGGCGTTTCAGGGCACAAGAAGGGATCACTGGGGTCGGCATGTCCCCCGGTGATCCTGGTCCAAGCCCTCACCTGGTGGTCGAGCAGAGCAGTTAGAAAGAGAGGCCGAAGCTGGCTTTAAAGACTACGAGTCATGGAGTCTGCAACCCCCCAAATACTGCAAAGCTGGGAAAACCACCTGGGAGTGAATATTTCACCCTCAGTGAACTTCCCTGGGACCTGTCAGTGTCCCGGAAAGGCAGATTGAAGAGCTCAGATGCTGAGGTGAATGGTTTGAAAGATCTGTTTGCACAGAGGGGCAGGGAGCTGAGGAGAAAGGGTGTGGGTTGAATTATCTCATCCATCCATGACTCCTGGAGGGCTCTTCCCTGGCTTTAACAAACTGTCGTGTCATCAAAGAGAGGAAGGTTCTCTGGGGAACTGGCTTCGGTTCTCAGATCTACCACTGATTCCCCTCGTCACCTTGGGGAAGCCTCCTCATCGCTGCAGGCCTCAGTTTCCCCATCTGTTCAATGAGGGTTATGATGCTCACCTCACACCGGAGAGCTGAGGAGGGCTGAACTCATGTTGTGAGGCACTTGGGGAATATTTCTGCCTTATAAAACACCAGAGTCTCCTCTCAGCATCACTCGCACAAAACCAGAGCTACTCCACTGGCGTTTCCCCAGGTTTACACTGGAGCAGCCGAGGGCAGAATCCCATTTCTCCTGTTTTTTGTCCATCGCTAGGACACCACGTCACAATGGAAAGTTAAAGGCAGAGGGAAGGTCTGTGACAGACCCAAGGTCCCACAGCAGCTGGGAACAGAACCTGAGAGTCCTGACTCCTTTTCCAGTGAATTGACCACTGGGCCCTAGAGCCATCAGGCCATAGAAGGAGGTGGAGAGACGGATGTAGGTTGATCAGTGGCGTGGGTTTCCGATTTCCCCCCATTTTGATGGTTTCTCTTTTATTCTCTTTATTTTTCCAGTGAAACCCACAAGCCCGTCTGTCTTCCCCCTGGTTCCCTGCTGCACCCAGACTGGCAATGCTCCCCCGCACACAAGCTTGGCCTGCCTCGTAACTGGCTATTTCCCAGCACCAGTGCACATCAAGTGGAATTCTGGCCAAGTGACCGAGGGGGTCAAAACTTTCCCAGAGGTGACGATGAGCGACGGGCTCCTCACCTGGAGCAGCCTGCTGATCAACCCTGCCAGTTCCCGGCAGGGCGACACCTACCAGTGCGAAGTGAGGCATGAAGGCACAGCAAAGACAGTGTCGAAGAAGTTCCCTGAGGAATGTAAGACATGTGGCGGGGGGAGGACGGGACAGCAGGCTGAGATTTTCAAAGTGCCTAGAGCAGGCCTGCACAACTCGTAAAGCGGCGAGGACCATATTACTCCAAAGAAAACAGCTGAGGGCCAAAACCCCCTGGCCCTGTGGAAACACGCGCCCCCGCATCGCCACCCGCCCCGTGGAAACAACCCCTCCTTCTGCAGCACTGTGGTGTGGAAGCCTGTAGATGGGAAAGAAACAGCGCACATAGGGTGACCAGATCACAGCAGTAAAATAGGACCCACCCCTCCCCGCTCGGCCCCACCATCACACCCCTCTTCACCCCCCCCAGGGGTCACTATATTACTGCTCACAACAGTCCGTCAATGGAGTTGTAGATAAATCTCTGCATTATGAATTTTTGTATAACTTTTATATGACTTTGTATTGAACTTTGGTAATATGTTATAGCGGGCCCCTAAGTTAGTATAATTAAGGTAAAAGAAAAATGTCTTTTTGCTAGAAGTAGAATAAGATCTTCCCCCCACTTTGTATTCAGTTGCCCTGTTGAATGAATGAGGTGTGAATGAGGAAGGCGTGGAAGGCAGCACCGCCAGACAGCTGCAACCCTTGGAGAGGGGATGGGAACCAGACCAAGGACAATCAAACTTGTCATGTGGGCTGACTAGAGAAGAGCAGACATACTGACGGCCTCGGGGGTTAGAAGCAAGCACCGTCCTTTGGGAACACCCTCTTTGCAGCATTGGGACAACCCCCAGCCCAGAGACAAGCAGCAAAAAGGACCAACGGACACAGTCCCAGATTTTGGGCAGCACAGTGAGCATACCAACTCCCCTCCGCCCCCATACGGGCCGCACAGTGAACCCACGCGGGCCGCATGAGGCCCTCGGGCCGCATGCTGTGCACACCTGGCCCAGAGGGTCTGTGAGCCAGTTAATCTTAATCCACATCCCGTAGGTGCCTTTTGAAAAATCTCACCCTGAAAGACTGGGGAAAGTTTGGGCCAGTTTTGAAACACACTGAGCCCTGGTGCTTTGTCACTGCAGAGCTCCCGCCCCCAGCGCCCCTCTCCATGGACCCAGAACGAGGAAAACCTTAGGTCTCTGCCCAGGGATGCATTTCACCCTATCTTCCACTAAGGGGGAGATTTTTCAGCCCTGCCTAAAGGATTTAGGCACCTGGTTCCCATGGGCACTTCACATGTAAATCCCTTAGGCGCCTTGGGAAATGTTAGACACGCTGCTGGGATGAAATGGCACCTAAGCCTCATGCTGGCCCTTCTGTACGGGGGAAAACTTCAGCTCAGTGCCCTACTCCCTTATCCTCTCGCAACCCAGCCCAAACCCTAACCCTAAACTCACTGCCCTACTCCCTCATCCTTACCCAGGCCAAACCAAACCCTAACCCTAACCTCACTGCCCTACTCCCTCATCCTTACCCAGGCCAAACCAAACCCTAACCCTAACCTCACTGCCCTACTCCCTCATCCTTACCCAGCCCAAACCAAACCCTAACCCTAACCTCACTGCCCTACTCCCTCATCCTTACCCAGGCCAAACCAAACCCTAACCCTAACCTCACTGCCCTACTCCCTCAACCTTACCCAGCCCAAACCAAACCCTAACCCTAACCTCACTGCCCTACTCCCTCATCCTTACCCAGGCCAAACCTAACCCTAACCTCACTGCCCTACTCCCTCATCCTTACCCAGGCCAAACCTAACCCTAACCCTAACCTCACTGCCCTACTCCCTCATCCTTACCCAGCCCAAACCTAACCTTAACCTCACTACCCTACTCCCTCATCCTTACCCAGCCCAAACCTAACCCTAACCCTAACCTCACTGCCCTACTCCCTCATCCTTACCCAGCCCAAACCTAACCCTAACCCTAACCTCACTGCCCTACTCCCTCATCCTTACCCAGGCCAAACCAAACCCTAACCCTAACCTCACTGCCCTACTCCCTCAACCTTACCCAGCCCAAACCAAACCCTAACCCTAACCTCACTGCCCTACTCCCTCATCCTTACCCAGGCCAAACCTAACCCTAACCCTAACCTCACTGCCCTACTCCCTCATCCTTACCCAGCCCAAACCTAACCCTAACCCTAACCTCACTGCCCTACTCCCTCATCCTTACCCAGCCCAAACCAAACCCTAACCTCACTGCCCTACTCCCTCAACCTTACCCAGCCCAAACCAAACCCTAACCCTAACCTCACTGCCCTACTCCCTCATCCTTACCCAGCCCAAACCAAACCCTAACCCTAACCTCACTGCCCTACTCCCTCATCCTTACCCAGGCCAAACCTAACCCTAACCCTAACCTCACTGCCCTACTCCCTCATCCTTACCCAGCCCAAACCAAACCCTAACCTCACTGCCCTACTCCCTCATCCTTACCCAGGCCAAACCTAACCCTAACCTCACTGCCCTACTCTCTCATCCTTACCCAGCCCAAACCAAACCCTAACCCTAAACTCACTGCCCTACTCCCTCATCCTTACCCAGGCCAAACCAAACCCTAACCCTAACCTCACTGCCCTACTCCCTCAACCTTACCCAGCCCAAACCAAACCCTAACCCTAACCTCACTGCCCTACTCCCTCATCCTTACCCAGGCCAAACCTAACCCTAACCTCACTGCCCTACTCCCTCATCCTTACCCAGGCCAAACCTAACCCTAACCCTAACCTCACTGCCCTACTCCCTCATCCTTACCCAGGCCAAACCTAACCCTAACCCTAACCTCACTGCCCTACTCCCTCATCCTTACCCAGCCCAAACCAAACCCTAACCTCACTGCCCTACTCCCTCAACCTTACCCAGCCCAAACCAAACCCTAACCCTAACCTCACTGCCCTACTCCCTCATCCTTACCCAGCCCAAACCAAACCCTAACCCTAACCTCACTGCCCTACTCCCTCATCCTTACCCAGGCCAAACCTAACCCTAACCCTAACCTCACTGCCCTACTCCCTCATCCTTACCCAGCCCAAACCAAACCCTAACCTCACTGCCCTACTCCCTCATCCTTACCCAGGCCAAACCTAACCCTAACCCTAACCTCACTGCCCTACTCCCTCATCCTTACCCAGGCCAAACCTAACCCTAACCTCACTGCCCTACTCCCTCATCCTTACCCAGGCCAAACCAAACCCTAACCCTAACCTCACTGCCCTACTCCCTCATCCTTACCCAGGCCAAACCAAACCCTAACCCTAACCTCACTGCCCTACTCCCTCAACCTTACCCAGCCCAAACCAAACCCTAACCCTAACCTCACTGCCCTACTCCCTCATCCTTACCCAGCCCAAACCAAACCCTAACCCTAACCTCACTGCCCTACTCCCTCATCCTTACCCAGGCCAAACCTAACCCTAACCCTAACCTCACTGCCCTACTCCCTCATCCTTACCCAGCCCAAACCAAACCCTAACCTCACTGCCCTACTCCCTCATCCTTACCCAGGCCAAACCTAACCCTAACCCTAACCTCACTGCCCTACTCCCTCATCCTTACCCAGCCCAAACTTAACCCTAACCCTAACCTCACTGCCCTACTCCCTCATCCTTACCCAGGCCAAACCAAACCCTAACCCTAACCTCACTGCCCTACTCCCTCAACCTTACCCAGCCCAAACCAAACCCTAACCCTAACCTCACTGCCCTACTCCCTCATCCTTACCCAGGCCAAACCAAACCCTAACCCTAACCTCACTGCCCTACTCCCTCATCCTTACCCAGGCCAAACCTAACCCTAACCTCACTGCCCTACTCCCTCATCCTTACCCAGGCCAAACCTAACCCTAACCCTAACCTCACTGCCCTACTCCCTCATCCTTACCCAGCCCAAACCAAACCCTAACCTCACTGCCCTACTCCCTCATCCTTACCCAGGCCAAACCTAACCCTAACCCTAACCTCACTGCCCTACTCCCTCATCCTTACCCAGCCCAAACCCTAACCCTAACCTCACTGCCCTACCCCCTCATCCTTACCCAGCCCAAACCAAACCCTAACCCTAACCTCACTGCCCTACTCCCTCATCCTTACCCAACCCTAACCCTAACCTCACTGCCCTACTCCCTCATCCTTACCCAGCCCAAACCAAACCCTAACCCTAACCTCACTGCCCTACTCCCTAACCCTAACCTCACTGCCTTATTCCCTCATCCAACCAAGCCCAAACACCCTCACCCTCACCCAACCCAAACTCCTCCCATTGGGGGAGGGAGAACAAAGCCCATTCACCACTTCAGTTCAAAGCCCAGCTTTGTTCACACACAAGGACTCAAAGCAAACCCAGTGCAACTCAGAGCCCAGGATCCCAGCCACCAGGGCCCCCCGCAGCATTCAGCCAGCTGGATGGGGAGCACCCCCGCTTTCCCACTAGTCACCTTTCCTGCTTGTTTCCTAGGCCTCCTGCCTGGTCCACATCTAGAGATTCCCCCCTCAGGTGCTTTCCTCAGCACTGAGCCAGAAGCTCTCCCTTCTATAGACTGCAGCAAGCGGCCCCATGAAACTACAATTCCCAGCAATCGCTGGCCTTAGAGGGGCTCTACCCACTTACAAGCTAGCACTCGGTTACACCTCTTTGTCATGGAGCTGTGTGTGTTTCCTGCACTCCGGCTGTTCTTGGGCATCCTTTGAAATGGATACACTTCAATGGGTGTAAATCGACTGATCTCCAGAGAAGTCAGTGGCACTGTGCTGAGTTACATCAGCTGAGGATTTGACCCTTTATCTGTAGTCAGACACAGTCAGTCCTCTCCCAGGATTCCCTCTGATGCCATGTCAGGCTATACAGCACCACGGTCCCCCTTACACAGGGGACATTAACTCACTAAAACAAGTTCAAATAAACAAACTCAGCTCCAGTTCCAGCTTTGTCCCTGCTGTTTACCAGGGAGAACACACTCTATGCAGCATGTGCAGAAACAATGCACGGAGGCATTTAATATTTGCCTAAACAATTTAAGTGCCCAGTTCCCATTTGTTTCAATCCCCGTCCATGGCTGTGAAAAATCTCAGCCATAGAGGCTGAATAAAGTACTCAATGTAAACGTAGTACCACACGGTGGGGTTTTGCTAGTGCTGGGAGGACTGTAGAGTTAACCCTCTCTCTGTAAGGGGAGTGGGGATCTACAGAGAGTGACACTGGACTGTGTTTTCCCCTCTCTCTGCTCTCAGTGTGTGTCTCGACAATGCCACCCCAGGTTCACCTCCTGGTCCCGACCTGCGAGGACAACTCCACAGAGAGGCAGCTGGAGCTGGTTTGCCTCCTCCTGAGCTTCAAACCTGGCAAAGCCGACGTGAAATGGCTGGTGAATGGAAAGGAGAGGAGCCCCCCGACCTGGGCCTTTTCCTCTGCAAAGGGCACAGACGGCTTCTACATGGGGCAGAGCCGCATGAACGTCACCAGGGAGAGCTGGGAGAAGGGGGACATCTACACCTGTCAAGTGACCCACCCGGCAGTGGGAACACAGCTCTCCATGCACAACACCAGCAAGTGCTTGGGTGAGGGGCTACACCCGTGCATGGCGGGGAGGTGGGGTGGAGAGTTACTCAGAAACCAGCCCTGCCTAGGGTAGGTGGGACTGCACCTAGACACCAGTGTGATGGGAGACATTGGAGCACCATAGAGAAATGGACACTGTAGGTGGATGGTAAGAGAGAGAGATATAATGGGTGGATGGATGGATGGGATGGATACTATAAGTGTTCTGATGGAGGTGGGTGGATAGATTAGATTAGATTTCAGTAGATTAGACTTTTCTGCCTTTTTGCATTATTGGAACAGGTCAATGACATCTCTTTGCATTTCTTAGTCTGCCTCAGAAGCTCACTTGACCCAACCATCTACTTAACCAAACCCTCCTATGAAGACGTCATCAAAAGTTCTGGTCATGTTACCTCTCTAGTTTTGGGTTATGACTTAGCAGCCATGACAATCGCATGGAACATGGATGGGCAAGTCATCTCCATGGGGAAGACAGAACCCCCGCAAAAAAACAAGAATGGGACCACCAGCCTGGTCAGTTCTCACCCTGTGTCACTGGAAAAATGGGGAAAAGGCACCAAATTTACCTGCAAAGTGACCACACCCTGTTCTGGAGAACTAACTCAATATATAACCATGAGCAATACAGGTGAGTAGCTTTGGCATCTCAAAGGAAAGGCAAACTCCTGTTACTGTTAATTGGGATAAGGGGGTGAAACTCACCCTGCACAAGTCCTAGGCAGCCTTAAGTTCCAGTTAAACCCCCAAGTAGGACTTTAGTGGTGCCTACGCCTACAGCACAGGTCTTTATTGCAGGTATAATTAGGATTTCCCCTGTGAATCTCTTATTCTCAATTTCTCATTAATTTCCAATTGCACAGTTTCCCCAGTATTCTCTGTCTTATCATTAAATTCCAGCTCCTCCAAAAATTTCACTCCCTCGGCTCCCTGGGATCCGGGGTTCTGGCCTGTTAGGCATTTAGTGTCCTATTTGTGACTCTGATCTGATATGCATATGTCCTTCTTACCACTGGAAATCAGGCTGGTGCTTGTCACCCGGCATCTGGCCTTTCAGGGATATTTGTGGTGAGAATCTTGAAGAGTCTCCAGTGGAATTAGGTCCCCAAATCCCATTGAAATACCCAAGGTGTCCAAGTCCCTTAGCCAACCTTTGAAAATCTCATTGTGTTAATTTTTGCTGTGAGCATTTGAAGCAGGGAATAGGCTTTATCTGAATGATCAAATGGTTTGGTGACCCAGTGTCATGATGATGCATGGTGGAGACTTGGGGTGAAGAGGAGATAGTACGGTTCAGGGTTTGGTGTGAGGGTTCAGGTTTGGGATGCAGGACAAGCTCAAAGCACCATGTCCATCTGCATTACTGTAAAACCAAGTTGATAATGATCATGAATATGGTCTGGAAGGAGATGAAGATGATGTTGATGACAATGAAGAAGGAAATGAAGATGCCGAAGGAGAAAAAGAGAAAGAACGTTAGAATGCTGAAGGAAATGATGAAGATAAAGAGGAAAGAAGTGATTATGAAGACAAGGGAGGTGAAGAAGATGAATATGATGATGGTGATGTAGATGAAGATGAAGATGATGATGTTAAGTTGTTGCCGTTTAAGGTTGAGGATCTGGAAGGTCACTGTGCATTCTGCGGGGAAGGCTCGGGAGTTCAGTTGAGTCTTTGGGTGAAGGTCCAGGCTCTTTGAGTTTCAAGGGGGATGATGCTCAATGGTTGGGTTTCTATTTTGCCTGATCTAGTTTCACACATACCCTGAAGAACCAGTAGCATAGGCAGGGGGGGAGCAGGGGGAGCGGCCGCTCCCCCTTGAGCAGAAGCGGCACCTTTTTTTAGCAACACTAAAAAAAGGTGCCGCTTCTTTTTAAGCGCCGCTTCTTGCCCTCAGCCGGCGGCCTCTGGGTCTTCAGCGGCATTTTGCCGGGGGGCAGAGCCAGTCCAATAAAGTTTCGTGCCCTAGGCGAAACTTCCTTGCACCAACCCTGCACTGCCCCCCAGCCAGCTCTCCCACCCACGGGAGCTCAGCCCCCCGGGCTGCCCCTGGCTCGCCGCTCAGGCGCTGAGCAGGGAGACAAGGGGCATCCGCAGCAAGCCGCCCCTTGTCTCCCTGCTCAGCAGCTCAGCTGCTGAATGGAGAGGCAGCGGGCAGCCGCCCACCAAATCTTGGTGCCCTAGGCGACGGCCCTGGCGGGGGTGCCGCCGAAGATCTGGAGCGCCGCCGGTGAGTACAGGGGGAGGCGCCTTTTTATAGCGCCGCTCCCCCTGCGCTCCGGACCTGGCTGCACTACTGTGAAGAACTGCCCTCCCTGGCCCTTTCACACAGGGATAGCTGCTGGATCTAAGTCCTTAACTAAGGGACATGCAAATGCAGTCTTATTCTTCTCTTGCCACTCTTCCTTTTCATGTAGGCATCAGTAAGAAGGAACCCTCAGTCACCGTCTCCTGAGTCTACCACGAAGACATCTCCGGAACCAGTGTCTCCTTGACTCTCATCTGCGAAGCTAGTGGCTCTTACCCTGAAGAGATCAGCATCTCATGGTTGAAGAACAACTCCCTGGAACTCAAGTCCAATTACAACAATGGACCTGTGTCAGGAAGTGGCACTTTCTCTGCCTACAGAGTCCTGAAGGTTGAGCAAAGTCAAGGAGAAGGAAATTACACCTGCGTGGTGCATCACCCGGCCATGGAAGAGCCCAAGACTGTTGTGGAAAAGCTGTCCCTCGGTAAGTGCATTCTCAGAGGCAGGTGTTTATTTGGAGATGTCCACACACTTTCTTATCCCAGCCAATGACATGAACAACTGCATGCCTCCATGTGAGCTCGGGTGGGAGGGGTGGCAATGAAGGATTTCTATCTGCATTATGATGCCACCTTTGGTGAAACCAAGAACTGCATGATTAATTGCAACCTGAGATGGGTGGGGAACATCCCATCCACTCCAGTGCAGGAGAGTTCCCTGTATTCCCAAGGCATTATCCAGTCTGAAATGCCCCATGTGGTGGGGATCCCACCCCACCCCTGGAGGAGATGATTCCACAGCTTCACAGATCCCATCACCACTTAATGAAGTGAAGGAAAACTGTCCTAATTGTAAGAGGGAATTTCAGGGTAGGAGCAGAATGTAATCTCATTGGGCTGTGATTTGGCTAAGACAATGGGATGGACGCTCTTGGGGAAAGTTCACAGAGGTCTTTCATGGCAGGCAGGTGGTTCACTGAAAATGTTCTTTCCTTCTTCACCATGGATTCCCCTGGGAGTTGTTTGCTTCACACTTGGACATGGATTCCCATGTTGGAAGATTCACAATTTTGCCCTTTTGGTCCCTTCCGATTCCTCAAATGTGCTGTCGGCACACTAGGAATGTCTTCATGGATCTGCAGCCATGACAGGCACCAATTTAAATCTGGTCCCAAGGAAAAGATGAGCTGGGGTGGGGCAGATTCCGTATCAGATTCAGAAGCCGATGAATGTGTGCAAACAGGAGAGAAATCCCTGAGCTTCATTGCCCCACAGTGGGGCTTGGGCGTCCGTATGAATCTGGAATCCGAGCTCCAGCAGCATCCACTTTACATACTAATCTCATGAGTGACTCCAGGCATATACTTCACACAACATTCAATAGAGGACATTGTCCCTGGATGCCAGGGCTCCATCAGTTTGGGCTTCCCTGCTGAGATTTCTAAAGGGATTCGTGCTCTCCCCTCCCCCATCAGCTTCCAGCCTTTCTGCCTGTGCCGGGGGTAGGGGTTTAGGGAACAGAAGTTCCGCCCTGTGCTGTCGGTGCGGTGTGGGAGCCAGTGGTTAGAGCAGGAGGGTCTGTGTGCCAGGCATGACCATCGGCAGGTCATTTGTCCTCTGTGTAGTAGCTGCCATCTCTGGGAAATGGGGATAACTATGCTGAGCTCAGGGGCATCATCGAGCTCATGAATTTCTGGTTGGAAGGACCCTGAGTTGAGCAAACATGGCAGGTCTGTCCCCAGCCATGTTTTCATAGAATCATAGAATCTCAGGGTTGGAAGGGACCTCAGGAGGTCATCTAGTCCAACCGCCTGCTCAAAGCAGGACCAACCCCAACTAGATCATCCCAGCCAGGGCTTTGTCAAGCCTGACCTTAAAAACCTCTAAGGAAGGAGATTCCACCACCTCCCTAGGTAACCCATTCCAGTGCTTCACCACCCTACTAGTGAAAAAGTTTTTCCTAATATCCAACCTAAACCTCCCCCTCTGCAACTTGAGACCATTACTCCTTGTTCTGTCATCTTCTACCACTGAGAACAGTCTAGATCCATCCTCTTTGGAACCCCCTTTTAGGTAGTTGAAAGCAGCTATCAAATCCCCCCTCACTCTTCTCTTCTGCAGGCTAAACAATCCCAGTTCCCTCAGCCTCTCCTCATAAGTCATGTGCTCCAGCCCCCTAATCATTTTTGTTGCTCTCCGTTGGACTCTTTCCAATTTATCCACATCCTTTTTGTAGTGTGGGGCCCAAAACTGGACACAGTACTCCAAATGAGGCCTCACCAGTGCCGAATAGAGGGGAATAATCACATCCCTCGATCTGCTGGAAATGCCCCTACTTATACAGCCCAAAATGCCGTTAGCCTTCTTGGCAACAAGGGCACACTGTTGACTCACATTCAGCTTTTCATCCACTGTAACCCCTAGGTCCTTTTCTGCAGAACTGCTGCCCAGCCATTCGGTCCCTAGTCTGTAGCAGTGCATGGGATTCTTCCGTCCTAAGTGCAGGACTCTGCACTTGTCCTTGTTGAACCTCATCAGATTTCTTTTGGCCCAATCCTCTAATTTGTCTAGGTCCCTCTGTATCCTATCCCTACCCTCCAGCGTATCAACCACTCCTCCCAGTTTAGTGTCATCTGCAAACTTGCTAAGGGTGCAGTCCACACCATCCTCCAGGTCGTTGATGAAGATATTGAACAAAACCGGCCCCAGCACCGACCCTTGGGGCACTCCACTTGATACTGGCTGCCAACTAGACATGGAGCCATTGATCACTACCCGTTGAGCACGACCATCCAGCCAGTTTTCTATCCACCTTACCGTCCATTCATCCCGCCCATACTTCTTTAACTTGCTGGCAAGAACACTGTGGGAGACTGTATCAAAAGCTTTGCTAAAGTCAAGAAATAGCACATCCACTGCTTTCCCCTCATCCACAGAGCCAGTTATCTCATCATAGAAGGCAATTAGGTTAGTCAGGCATGACTTGCCCTTGGTGAATCCATGCTGACTGTTCCTGATCACTTTCCCCTCCTTTAAGTGGTTCAGAATTGATTCCTTGAGGACCTGTTCCATGATTTTTCCAGGGACTGAGGTGAGACTGACTGGCCTGTAGTTCCCCGGATCTTCCTTCTTCCCTTTTTTAAAGATGGGCACTACATTCGCTTTTTTCCAGTCATCCGGGACCTCCCCCGATTGCCATGATTTGTCAAAGATAATGGCCAATGGCTCTGCAATCACATCGGCCAACTCCTTTAGCACCCTCGGATGCAGTGCATCCGGCCCCATGGACTGGTGTTCGTCCAGCTTTTCTAAATAGTCCTGAACTACTTCTTTCTCCACAAAGGGCTGGTCACCTCCTCCCCATACCGTGCTGCGGAGTGCAGCTGTCTGGGAGCTGCCCTTGTCTGTGAAGACAGAGGCAAAAAAAGCATTGAGTACACTAGCTTTCTCCACATCCTCTGTCACAAGGTTCCCTCCCTCATTCAGCAAGGGGCCCACACTTTCCTTGACTTTCTTCTTGTTGCTAACATACCTGAAGAAACCCTTCTTGTTACTCCTAACATCTCCAGCTAGCTGCAACTCCAAGTGTGATTTGGCCTTCCTAATTTCACTCCTGCATGCCTGAGCAATATTTTTATACTCCTCCCTGGTCATTTGTCCAATCTTCCACTTCTTGTAAGCTGCTTTTTTGTGTTTAAAACGAGCAAGGATTTCACTGTTAAGCTAAGCTGGTCGCCTGCCATATTTACTTTTCTTTCTACACATCGGGATGGTTTGTTCCTGCAACCTCAATAAGGTTTCTTTAAAATACAGCCAGCTTTCCTCGACTCCTTTCCCCCTCATGTTATTCTCCCAGGGGACCTTGCCCATCAGTTCCCTGAGGGAGTCAAAGTCTGCTTTTCTGAAGTCCAGGCTCTGTATTCTACTGCTCTCCTTTCTTCCTTGTGTCAGGATCCTGAACTCGACCATCTCATGGTCACTGCCTCCCAGGTTCCCATCCACTATTGCTTCCTCTACTATTTCTTCCCTGTTTGTGAGCAGCAGGTCAAGAAGAGCTTTTCCCCTAGTTGGTTCCTCCAGCACTTGCACCAGGAAATTGTCCCCTACACTTTCCAAAAACTTCCTGGATTGTCTGTGGACCGCTGTATTGCTCTCCCAGCAGATGTCGGGGTGATTAAAGTCACCCATGAGAACCAGGGCCTGTGATCTAGTAACTTCTGTTAGTTGCTGGAAGAAAGCCTCATCCACCTCATCCCCCTGGTCTGTTGGTCTGTAGCAGACTCCCACCACGACATTACCCTTGTTGCTCACACTTCTCAATTTAATCCAGAGACTCTCAGGTTTTTCTGCAGTTTCATACTGGAGCTCTGAGCAGTCATACTGCTCTCTTACATACAACGCAACTCCCCCACCTTTTCTGCCCTGCCTATCCTTCCTGAACAGTTTATATCCATCCATGACAGTACTCCAATCGTGTGAGTTATCCCACCAAGTCTCTGTTATTCCAATTACGTCATAATTCCTTGACTGTGCCAGGACTTCCAGTTCTCCCTGCTTGTTCCCCAGGCTTCTTGCATTTGTGTATAGGCATTTAAGATAACTCACCGATCGTCCTGCTGTCCCAGTATGGGGCAGGAGCCCTCCCCTCTTGCACTCACTTACTTGTGCTTCCTCCCGGTATCCCACTTCCCCACTTACCTCGGGGCTTTGGTCTCCTTCCCCCGGTGAACCTAGTTTAAAGCCCTCCTCACTAGGTTGGCCAGCCTGCTTCCAAAGATGCTCTTCCCTCTCTTCGTCAGGTGGAGCCCGTCTCTGCCTAGCACTCCTTCTTCTTGGAACACCATCCCATGGTCAAAGAATCCAAACCCTTCCCTCCGACACCATCTGCGTAGCCATTCGTTGACTTCCACGATTCGACGGTCTCTACCCCGGCCTTTTCCTGCCACAGGGAGAATGGACGAGAACACAATGGGGCTTTCTCCCAACAAAGCCGGAGACCTTCAGATCTGCTCATGGGACCCAGAGACAAATCGAACCACAATAGACCTAGAAATCCCAATCCCTCAAATAGTTGGAAAATCTCAGCCGGTGTTCCCACTGCTCCAGAAGATGAGGGTCCCTCTCCTTCCACCAGGGAACCCAGTGCCCTATTTCCACTTCCAACGACCCTCAGCCCCTTTCGCAAACAGCCCCTGGGCTTTGAACCCCTGAGAGGGAGGCACTCAGTGATCATCTGGTGCCTGTTGAAATATTTGCTCAGCCCTCAATGCTGCCTCCTGCCCCCAGCCAGGTGGCAGCAACTGTAATCAACACCCTCTGGAGGTCTCTCTCCTTCCCCCTTCCCTGGAGGATCTCTACATAGCCCAGAATGCCACCATCAGTTGTTTGGTGAGTGGGATGGAGACCCCCGGCAGCCTGGAGGTCTCCTGGAACTGGGGTAGCGGCGGCCCATTAGCCATGGTCTCCAGGGAGCCGGTGCTTCAGGAAAATGACACCTACAGTGCAACCAGCATCCTGCGGGTGTGCGTGCAGGAGTGGCAGGCAGGGGAGGAGTTCACCTGCACCGTGAAGCACCAAGACATCCCGTCAGCCATCGTCAAGACCGTCAGCAAGAGTCAAAGTAAGAACTCAGCCTTTCCCCTGTAGGGGGTGCCAGATCCAATCCAACCGCAGGCTGGGGGGACTGGCTGGCTCAGGGTGTGGGGAATGGGGCACGGGACCTTCTGTCTTTAGGGGGGGCCAGCTCTGATCTGGCTTCAGGTCTTTGGGACTGGGGGTTACAGATTTGTGGGTGGGATGAAATGTGCAAATGTATGAGACAGAAGGGGAATGGAGAGCCAGGACTCCTGGGTTCATTTTCTGGCTCTGGGAGGGGAGTGGGATGCAGTGGGTTTGGAAAGGGAGACTGGAAGCTGTGACCCCAGGGTTCTGGCCCCTTTTCATGGAAGGTATTTGGATCTAGGGGGTTAGTGTGGCCTGAACTCCTGGATTCTATCCATGGGTCTGGGAGGGGAGTGGGGGCGTCTAGTGGGGTATAGAAGGGGGATGAGCATGGAGGATGGTAGCCAGGACTCCTGGGTCCCAAGCCTTACCATTAATTCCTTGCTGTTTCTCATGGCAGTGGTCTCCCTCTGGGCCCCTTCTATCTACGTTTCCCCTCCTCATGCCGAGGAGCTGGCTCTCCAGGAATCGGCCACCATCACCTGCCTGGCCTCCAGCTTCTGCCCAGAGACATCTTGGTGACATGGACCCAGCACGACTGGCCCGTGCCCCAGGAAGCCTACACCAACGTCGGCCCCGTCCGGGAGGCTGGGAAGGAGGAGCTCTACTTCATCTACAGCAAACTGAATGTCTTGGCATCCGAATGGGAGTGGGGGGGACACCTATGACTATGTGGATGGGGCACGAGGGTCTCATAGGTACCATTATGATCATCTAGTCTGACCTCCTGTACAATGCAGGCCACAGAATCTCCCCCACCCACTCCTGGAATAATTCTCTTCCCTATGTCTCAGCTACTGAAGTCATCAGATCATGGTTTAAAGACTTCAAGATGCAGAGAATACTCCAACAAGTGACCCGTGCCCCATGCTGCAGAGGAAGGCGAAAAACCTCCAGGGCCTCTGCCGATCTACCCTGGAGGAAAATTCCTTCCCGATCTCAAATATGGTGACCAGCTGAACCCTGAGCATGTGGGCAAGACTCACCAGCTAGATACCCAGGAAAAAGTTATATGTAGTAACTTCTAACATCCCATCGGTCTTATTTACCACTGATGGCAATTAATTGACCTTTGACTAAGATCATGTTATTCAAGGTCTGTCCATGACCTTCATCCACCGGAGCGTGGACAAATCCTCCAGTAAACCCACCGCCGTCAATGTCCCTGTGATCTTGTCCGACACCGACGTCACTTGTTACTGAGGAGCAGAGCCCTACGTGCTTCTCACGGAGTATCTGAGATGGCCACGGTCCTCGTGGGATCTGGGATTCCTCTGAGCCTGTGTGTAAAGCTGTGGGATCTCTGGTGTACAGAGCATGGCTGCGTGTGGAATATGCCCAAATAAAAATGCAACATGCTAGCGTTTGTGTCTTCTGACAGAGACTCTCTGTGTCTTATTCACCTACCCACCATTCCTCCCACAGCATCTAGAACTATCAATCCACCCTTCTCTCTTTCTCTCTAGCCATCCTCCTTTCCTTATGGATTGTCTACATCCTTTCACAAGATCCATCCATCCATCCTACCCTCTTCAGTACCTTCCTCTTTGATTCCACAATATCCATCCATCGATGCATGCAAAATTATGCAATCTTCTCTCAGCATCCATCCATCTTCATGCAGTGTCATGTTTCTACCTGTCCATCCCGCTGCAGTGAGTTGCTATCCATCCACTATTATTCATGGCATTGCAGCTCCTAGATCTCCTGTCTGAGTTTAGGGCACCATTGTGAAGAGCACTGCACGAACACACACAGAGCAAAAGTCCTGGAACCAAGGAGCTGATAGTCTAAGCAGACAGAGGCTGGGAGGGGATATTTTGGCCACAAACGGATTAAGATTGGGGCACTAAAAAGGAGTGAGACACCCAAATCCCACTGCAATTGTGAGTTTATTTCATGGGCACCTAATTTCCAAAAGTGGCTTGTCTCTGGTCACACTGCAGGTCCGTGGGAGCTGTGCGAATATGGCCCTGATCCCCCATCTCCAAGACTTGTGTCTTAACCATTGCACCTTGTCAGGGTTCCCTCCCCACTCTAAACTCTAGGGTAAAGACGTGGGGACCCGCATTCAGAGCCCCTAAGCTTATTTTTACCAGCTTAGGTTAAATCCCCCAAGGTACAAAATTCCCTGCACCCTGAGAAATGCTTCTTTCGCTGCCACCATCAAGTATCTAACAGGAATCCAGGAAAGGAATCACTTGAACTTCCCTCCCCCGCAAAATACCCCCTTTCCTGGGGAAGCTTGAGAACAATCTCCCAACCAATTGGTTACACAGTGATCTAAAAACCCACCCCCTGGGTTTTAACACCATAGGAAACAGTTAGCTTCTTAAAATAAGGATTTTATTAAAAATAAAGAAGGTAAAATCATCTCTGTAAAATCAGGATGGTAACTATTTTACAGGGCACTATATTTCCAAACTCAGAGAGATTTCCCCCTCGCGACAAAATCTTAAAGTTACAGAAAACCACGAATAACCCCCCCCCCCACCCCTTCTAACACAGGGAATACACCAAGCCAAAATTAAACAGAAATCTATTTGCTATGCTATCTAAACTTACTTCAGAAAAGGGAGGTTTGATTTTCTGCAGGTTCCTTCTGTCTTCCAAGATCACTCTGACTCAAAGACACACACACAGCCTTCCCCCCTCCTAAGATTTGAAAGTATCTTGTCACCTTATTGGTCAGATGCCAGCCAGGTCAGGTGTCAGTCTGGCTACCTGTATTTCTTAACCCTTTACTAGTAAGAGGATTTTATAGCACTGCATCAGACCCTCTCCCCCTTCCCTTCATTTATGACACACCTGTCTAGGAATGTGGCCCTAACCACTCTGGCATCAGAACCCCTAGGAGATGCGTCCTCACCTGACCACATAAGGTGAGAGGCAGAGCCCCCAGGAATCTGGTGTTATGTTTGCAGGGTGCTAATTGGCAGTGTGAGACTGATTTAGGAGCCTTCATTCCCACTAGCTCTGTTCCTGGATGTATGGACATGGGGGTGGTGTGTAGGTGAAGTGGTTTCACCTCTGTGTACGGGGTTAGGGATCCCGATACTGGAATACAGCATTCGGTTCTGGAATCAACCAACTTGTGTGGAGAAAGTGAATAAGGAAGTGTTATTTTCTCTTCACATAACACAAGAAGCAGGGGTCACCCAATGAAATTAAATGGCATCTGGTTTAAAACAAACACAAGGAAGTACTTCTTCACACAACAGAGTCAACCTGTGGAACTAGTTGTCAGGGGATGTTGTGATGGCCAAAAATATAATTGGGTTCAAGAAAGAATTAGACAAGTTCATGTAGGATAAGTCTATCAAAGGTTATTAGCCAAGATGGTCAGGGACACAGCCCTATGCTCTTGTTTTCCCTAAGAAAAGAGATTCAAGAAGACTGGAAAAGTGCAAATATAGTGCCCATCCTTAAAAATGGAAAAAAGGACAGCCCAGGGAATTACAGACCAATCAGCTTAACTTCTGTACCCGGAAAGATAATGGAGCAAATTATTACGCAATCAATTTGCAAACAAGAGGAAGAAAATAAAGTGATAAGTAAGAGCATGGATTTATCAAGAACAAAGATCAGTTCTGGGTCATGTTCTGTTCAATATCTTCATCAATGCTTTAGATAATGGTGTAGATAGTACACTTATAAATTTTGTGGATGATACCAAGCTGGGAGGGGTTGGGAAAGGGATCTGTGAATCATAGTGGATCATAAGTTAATAACTCTAACTGGGAAGCAGTTAGAAAACAGGAATAAAATTACCTCATAGGATAGGGAAAATTCACAAGCTAAAACAAAAAGATAATCTAACACATTTCCTTGCTATTACTTACAATTTCTGTAAGTTTAGATGTATCATTTCAGGATCTTTTAAGGGGAGCTGGTTTACCTGCTTGGTCTCTCTCTTTGTCCCAAAAGGGAACAAGACAAAGAGAGCACAAACAAGCCCCCCCCCATTTAAAAGTATCTTCTTTCCCCATTGGTCCTCTGGTCAGGTGCCAACTAGGTTAATTGAACTGATTAACCCCTTACAGGTAAGTGATTCTGTACCTCTGGTCCGGAGGGATTTGATGTAACACCGTATAAAAAGGTTGTTACCCTTCCCTTTATATTTATGGCAATATTCTTTCTTTCTTTCTTTCTTTCATGCCCCCCCTATCTGATCAGTGGCTTTCCCTGCCCCAGAGATCTCTCCTTCCTGCCACTCAGTCCCAGCCTGTAGAGGCTGAGGGAGGAAGCCACATCTCTCTGGGTTCATAGCTAGGCTCCCTATCAACCAAAGGGGCCAGTTCAGCGGGCACCCTTCATTTTATTCTCCATGTGCGGAGGCGCCCCCTACAGACACGACATGACCCTCTGGAGGGTGTCAGGGATGGAGGTTATGAATGAGATGGAGCCTGATTTGTATACTTATTTATTTATTGTCATTCAGTGCACACAACATAAGTCACACACACACACCACCCACAAAAATCCCAATGAAAAGCTAAATATGCAACATACAGCATGACAGACACCACTCTGGCTATGGTCCTGCCCCATGGCGAGGGACTGGCTGGCGCAGGGAGTGGGGAAGGGGACATGGAGCCGTTCCCCTCTAGGGGGTGCTGGCTCTGATCCAGCCCCAGAGCTGGGGACTGTTGGGCTCAGGAGGGTGGGAAGTGGGAGAGGGGTTGTTTCCTCGCTAGGGGCGCTGGTTCCCTGCGTGATATGAGTTGTCCGGACTCAGCCAAGCTCCCAGCAGGGCAGCGTCCCCAGTGGCTGAGGGCTGATTAGGCCATGTGGGGTGAGCTCGTCTCTCCCCCCAGGGGGGGAATCCCAGGGGCACAGCACTAGCGGGGGGCAGTTGTGGGACTCAGGGTGGTGTCGCCAATGGAGCCGGGAGTCTCGGCCCCTTGTCTCCGAGCGGACGGGGGCAGCGGCCCCTACACCACACGCTGGATCACGTTCTTGTACTCGGGGCCACTCGCCTGCTTCAGCTGCACCACGGTGGAGAAAAGCCACTTCACCTGCAGGGGGCAGAGAGAGCAGAGGTGAGAGGGGTCAGCGCTGGGGGGAGCCGCTATCTCTGTGTCATTCCTTCCTGCTTTTATATCTGTGTCTCATTCATTCAGTCTCTGTCTTATTCACCCATTCTTCTTTACCTTTCATTCTTCCGTTCTTTCTTTCCCTTCCATGCTGCCCTCTGTGGCGTTATGTCATAAACTGTGAGCGTGTAGATCATTGTTGCAACCACTGTTATATAGTTGCAGCAAATATTGTACAAAGGTTGTGGAGTGATGTGTCTATGAAAAGATTATGGTTTGTTGGTTATGATTGTGGTGTCTGTATGTGTGTATCGTTTTTGCAGTTGAAGTTATGAATATTGGCTATTTACTTGTATCTCAATGTGTTTTGCTTCTAAGTAGTATCAGTGAAGCATTTGGTCAGGTTCTTGAGAAAGGTCAAGGGGCCATGACCGGGACACGGTGCAGTGTCGGGTTAAAGTAAAGGAGCTGCGGAATGTCTACCGCAAAGCCCATGAGGCAAACGGCCGCCCCGGCGCTGCCCCCGTGACCTGCCAATTCTACAAAAGCTGGACGCGATACTTGGGGCCACTCCACCTCGACTGCAACGATCACCATGGGCACTTCCGAGCCCAGCACACCAAGGGAGGGGGAGGGGGAGGAGGATGAAAGCCCGAGCAAGGGTGCTGAGGTGGGGGGAGACACCCCAGAATCCCTTGAAGCATGTAGCCAGGAGCTCTTCTCAAGCCAGGAGGAAAGCACCCAGTCACGGCGTCTGGTGCTTGGGGAAGGACAAACACCAGAGAAGTTCCCGGTAAGCAGGGAAGGAAGTCTTTAGGTGCCTGCCCTTTGGGCGAGGAGTGTAAGGGCTGCATCCATGCCTAGATGCGGAATAGCGCATTGATGTGGTCTATTACATCGCGGTAATCGGCATCGGTGATCTCTTCAAATGTCTCAGCCAGAACATGGGCAATGCGCCTGCGCCGGTTTATTGGGAGATCCAGCGTGTTCTTGTCCCAGTCAGGCTAACGTGTCCGCACCACTGTGCCGAGAGGTGCGGTGGGACCATTACTGCACACAGGCAAGCTGCGTATGGGCTGGGGGGAAGCCACATTGCAGAAGAAGACTCTCTCTTGCTTCCCAGGTCACCCTCAGCAGTGAGTTATCTTCCAGGACGAACTCCTGTGGAGAATGTGGGGACAGTGTTCAGTGTAGGGGCCCCCTGCAGCTGTTGGCTCTCCCCAAGGCACAGAAACCCAGAGGACAGTACAGCCGTGAAACAATCAGTCCCCCTGGACCCTGTGCTTACTCACCATTTCTGGGGCTCCCGTGGGTTCTGTGCACTCGCTTTAGGACAGGCAAAATATGGTTTTGTATGGACTGTGATTGCCCTCCTTAAGTGCGGGGGAATCCTTGCTCTGTCTGTACATAGCTTCCTCTGTTAAGTGTTGCATTTTGCCTGTATAGGTGCAACCTTGAGATCTCAGCCGTCAGTCTTATCACCGGCCAACAGACTGCAAAGCCTCAGGAAGAGGCCGCGTAAAAGCAAAGAAGATGTGCTGTAACAAGTGATGTATCAGTCCATGGAAGAGAATTGAAAGGCACGGAACTGGAGGGAGAGCGAAAGGAGGATCCAGAAGGAAAACGTGATGCACCGGCGGCAAAGCACGGAACAGCTGATCAGCATCATGGAGCTGCAAGCGGACTCGATCCAGGCGCTTGTCGCCATGCAAGGGCATCACTACAGCCCTCGTCCCCCTTGCAGCCCTTGTCCTGGAACTCTTTCCCTTGTGCCCCATGGCTCCTCCAACCCACTTTCCCCAACATCCGGGTTCTTACCGCCCCCAGCTGTCTCCTACACCCCGAGCTTCACCATTCACCCACGGAAACTGCGACCCTTATCCACTGAACTCAACCCTCTCAACATGCCTTATAGCCATCCTGAAGTGCAGCACTCGGTGCACACCCACAGCACTCCAGAGTATGAAATCAGGACATACTCAAGTCTATGAGTGAACCGGTCCCCACCATTCTGGTATTTCTGTGTTACTTTGTTTTCTTTTCAATAAATGGAGTTTTTCACTTTGAAAACATACTTCATTAGTGCATAAACAAAATATACCTTACCCCAGGAAAGCCACAAGCACTACAATTCAGTGCACCAAACACAGCTACTGCATTTAACTCCTATGCAGAGCACCCAGACATTGCTGTTGGCTTTCAGCCTCAGATTGCTCCCTGAAGGCATCCCTACTCCTTGCAGCCCCACGCTGGGCCCCTATAATAGCCCTGATCTCTGGCTGTTTAAATTCAGCCTCCAGGTGTTGAACCTCCGAGGTCCATGCCTGAGTGAAGCTTTCACCCTTCGCTTCACAAATATTATGGAGGGTACCGCGGGGATGCTGTCTTAGGCCAGGTCCAGCTTCCCATATAGAGAGCACCAGCGGCCCTTCAAATGGCCAAAAGCACACTCCACAGTCATTCGGCACCGGCTCAGCCTGTAGTTGATCCGTTCCTTGCTGCAGTGCAGGCTCCCTGTGTAGGGTTTCATGAGCCATGGCATTAAAGGGCAAGTGGGGTCTCCAAGAATCACAATGGGCATTTCGACTTCCCCTACAGTGATCCTCTGGTCTGGGAAAAAAGTCCCGGCTTGCAGCTTCTTGAACAGGACTGTGTTCCGAAAGATGCGTGCGTCATGCACCTTTCCGGGCCAGTCTGCGTTAATGTCAATGAAACGCCCACGGTGATCCACAAGCGCCTGCAGAACTGTGGAGAAATATCCCTTTTGGTTAACATACTTGGAGGCTAGGTGGTCTGGTGCTAGAATAGGAATATGCGTCCAATCTATCACCTCTCTGCAGTTAGGGAAACCCACTTGTTCAAAGCCAGCCACAATATCATGCACGTTACCCAGAGTCATGGTTCTTCTGAGCAGGATGTGATTAATGGCCCTGCAAACTTTCATCAGCAAGATTACAACGGTCGACTTTCCAACTGGTTGGCGATCGATTGATTGCTGTCTGGAGTTGCCAGCTCCCAGACTGCAAAAGCCACCCACTTCTGCACCATCAGGGCAGCTCTCAATCTTGTGTCCTTGCGCTGCAGGGCGGGGGCGAGCTCCTCACACAGTCCCATGAAAGTGGCTTTTCTCATCTGAAAGTTCTGCAGCTGTTGATCATCACCCCAGACTTGCATGACGATGTGATCCCACCACTCAGTGCTTGTTTCCCGAGCCCAAAAGCGGCGTTCTATGGTGGTGAGCATGTCCATGAATGAGACAAACAATTTCGTGTCGTACGCGTTATGTGACTTGATATCCTCGTTGGACTCCTCACTGTCACTTTGGATTTTAAGGAGTAGCTCGAATGCTAAACGTGACGTGCTGGTGAGAGTCGTCAGCATGCTCCTCAGCAGTTCGGGCTCCATTCCCACAGACCGAAAGGGAAGACAGAGCGCACCGCACAGAAACCGTTGAGAGATGGCACCAAATGTGGACAGAAACACAGGGATTGCTGGGATGCGAAGTGATGAATCATGGGGCGTTGGGACAGGATCCAGAATGCCCCACACCCCACTCCCCCTTCCCACAAGCCACATCACCAGAATGGGAAAGGTGCTGTGTGGGATACCTGCCCATAATGCACCGCTCCCAATGCCACTTCAAGTACTGCGAATGTGGCCACACCAGTGCGCTTTCAGCTGTCAGTGTGGACACACTGCAGCGCCTTCCCTACTGTGCCCTCCGAAGGCTGGTTTAACTCAAAGCGCTCGACATTTGCAGTGTAGCCAAGCTCATAGAGAAGGTCCTAGTGAAAGGAATCCTCATGGTAATCTGTGCAAGCAGTTCGCTGTAGCTGAAGGGTGTGGAAGTAATTTAATCAGGGAAGTTTCAATTCCTAAGAGCCAGACGTTTTCTGTTGTGAATGGATCCACTGACTTTCCTTTTGAAAGATCCAGTGTGGATCACTTTGAGAAGGTCTCAGATGGAGTAAAAGCTGTTAAGAGAGTTGAGCAGCCCTATAACACCAAGCGGCTGTGCTTGAGCAGTTTGTTGGGCAGACAAGGTTGTTGAGAGAGAAATGTCTCCATGCTGATTCTGTAAGTGAGCAGTCTGGGCTTCAGGGTCTGAGGACAGATTTGGCTGCTAATGTTTTAGAGCAGAACAATTTTATGGCTAAATGCTTAAGGATGCAGGGAAGAGCTAGCAAACCTCCACCCTCAGACTCTTTGGATTGGTGTGGTATCTCTTCAAGACGGAGTCCAGCCATGGAATTGATAGCAGTTGAGAATCTGAAAACTGGTGAACTGGCTCCTGGTTGTGTTGATGCAAATGACCTGGCTGGCTGGGAGAAGACAGACTTGCTAATAGGTGTTAGCACAGAGAGCACACCCAATCAGCCAGTGAATTCTGTTAAACAAGAGAAACCAGGGTTTGATCCTTCAGGACAAGGAGGAAAAAGAGAAGTTAATTTTGCAAAGGAAAGCCACAAATGCCACAAATTAACCCTAAAATGCCAAAACCCCAACGGTATTGAGCCAAAGGTGTGGCATGACAAACATGATTGTAGATGGACACTTGCAATGAAAGTATTGTTTTTGCTAATGTTAATTTTTGTAACTAATGTGTTGCTATTACCAAGAACTGTAAAAATGTTGGTAAGATCTGAGTTGTGTATTGACCTGGGTCTGGGGCTTGGTCCTTTGCGATCGGGAGAATCTTTTTTCTTTTATGGAGTATTGGTTTTCATAACCATTTGTTCCCATAACGAGTGGCACTGGTGGTGAGACTGGGAAACTGGAGTGTCTAAGGGAATTGCTTCTGTGACTTATGGTTAGCCAGTGGGATAAAACCAAAGTCCTCTCTGTCTGGCTGGTTTGGTGCCTCAGAAGAGGAGAAACCCCAACCTTGAGCTGTAACTGCCCTGCTCGAAGCAATTTGTCCTGAACTGATACTCTTAGTTGTGTTTCGCCAGAGGCAGCATCGTTACACCCTCTACTGTGCTAAACTTGTTCATTCCATCGTTCCTATCTTCGTTCTCTCTCTCTCACCTTGAACAGGGTCACGGTGGCACTGTAGCACACGCTCAAGAGGAAGAGGGTGATGAAGACTGAGATGGTGGACCAGAGGCCGTCTAGCTCCACGTCTCCGTCCTCGCTGCATAACTCTCCTGACACAATCACTTCTGTTGGGGGGAGAGAAAGAGACGTCAACTCCGACTAAGCCACTGTGAGAGAGAGAACTTGGACTGTGCATCCAACACCAACCCGCCTATCCCCTTCTCTACACACCCTTCCGCCCCTCCACTCATTTATTTCTGGATACATCCTCCCATCTGTGACCACAAACCATCCATTATTCCATCTCTAGACACACCCCTCCTTCCATTCATCCATATCTAGATGCATCCATCCATGTGCCCATCCCCATTCACCCCTTTATTCATCGATGACCACAAGCCATCCATCCATCAATCGGTCCCTAAAAACCTCCATCCATTCATGCACCCATACATCTGTAGATACTTCCATCCATCCATGATCACAAACCACCCATCGATCAATCCATCCCTAGACACACCTCCATCCATCCATCTATGCCTCTCCACTCCAATCCATCCATGACCACATACTGCCCATCCATCCATCTCTAGACACCTCCATCCATCCATCCCCAGATGCACCCCTCCATCCATCCACCCACCCCTGCCCGCTGTGATGAAATGAAGGATGCAGTGCCTCCCAGGTCTCATCTCACTCATCCCATGTGACCATGGCCCTACACCCTGGAACTGAAACTTGGCCGCGTGTTGAATTTCTCTGTGCCTTAGTTTCTCTGCCTGTGAAAGGTGGCTCATGATCCCTCTGAGGTGGGCGAGGTGCCGGGATTCTGCTGCGGTGGGGGAGCTCCTTAAAGACCAGGATGGATGGATTTCACGCGTGTGCCTCTCTGAGCCTGCTCCCAATGTAACTAAACACCCAGGACTCATTCAGATGGGACGCAGCCACCTCTGGGCCTGTTTACACAGGGCTCTCTTGCCCAGGTGCAACCTGTAGTTGCCTCGGCTGCGGGATGTGGGGATTTTGAAGACTGTCGCTTTTATGAACAGAGCCAGAAGTATTTTAAGGATGGGATCGACGCTTTCTCTGATAGGAAAGATGCTGCTCCCTGAAGCATGGCGCCCCCTACTGAGCCCCCTGCCCTAGAGATGTCTGGAGAACAGGTGCATGGATCTGTGTGGCTGCATGTTTGTCTCTCTCTCTATGTTGTGTTTCTCTCTGTGTGTACAAACACGACAGCCCAGTTGGGAGGGTCCCTGGGTCATGCCATGTTTCAGGTGTGTCCATCTGCACTGGACTGAGCTCTCACTCAGCCAATCCCCCCACTCTCTTACTCTGTGTGTCCCTGTGTTACCCGCAGGATAACAGCCCTAACACTGCCGCTGCAGGCTACCTGCCCTTTAATGCCAGGTGCGAGCTCTATGGTCGGCACTGGTGGGATTGAGCCCTGCACTCGCTCATCCAGCTTTGGGGCTGATACACACATGGGGGGAGGGGAAGGTGTGTGAGTGAGGGTCTGGGTAGGAGATGGGGCTCATGTGGGGGGCCAAAGGGGTATCTACATCATCTGTCCCACCCCACTGCCTGGGCCCCCTTTGTTACCAGAGCTAGTGAGACTTTAGTTGAGTCCCTGCTTAGTATCTACTCCAGATAACAGCCCTACTACTGCTGCTACTTTGTGGGGACTGAGTCCCAGTAGTTGATCCCTGCTGTGGGGTGTTTGCTGTATGTTGTCCTATCTCCCTCTCCCCATCTGCCACTGAGGGTAAGGGGTGGAGGGAGACCCCTTAGCGTACTAGCCAGTAGAGTAGGTGTGTGTGGGGGTCAGGGTATTTTAATTACCTTCCCTCCACTGACTCTGTCTGGAAAATCCCCCTGGGGCATCTGCTCCACTCTGGGGTGGAAGTGGGAGTAGAGTAAATGCTGATTCTGATACTATGCCCCCCTGGGTATGCATGGGTTAAAGCCTAGAGAGCATCTCGCTTCAATGAGATGCCAGGGATGCTTGGTCATCCAACAATCCACCTACTCACACTCCATCCATACTTATCTCTAACCATCCTCCGTATCTAGTGGGAGTCTCAGAATTCCTAGGTTCTGTTTCTACCTCGGTAACTGATGTGGCTTGGGCAGGCCCCTTCCTGTCTTGGTGTCTCTGTTTCTTCTCCCTCTTTCTATATTTAGGTGTGAGCCCTTTGACACAGGGACTGTGTCCCACTGTGTCTGTGCCATGCCCAGCAAACCGGGCCCTCTCTGAGTTGGGGGTAGAGGTGCTACTTTAATTGAAATAATAATCTCTCTCTCTTTCTCTCTGTGATATCTGTTGGTCTATGAGTCCTTCCCTCCGAAGTATGTATGTATCCATCTAACCATCTCTCTGAACACCTGGCCTTCCAACTGAACTGGGCTTGGATATGGGCTATGCATTATATATGTGTGTAACTGTCCATCTACCCCACTCTCCATCACTGCTTCCATGGTGTTTATGTACCCATGTATCTACCCATCCTTCTTTCCTATTGCACCAACCCATCCTTCCTTCCATGGCATCTACTCATGTATCTACCCATCCTTCCTTCTTATTGCACCAACCCATCCTTCCTTCCATGGCATCTACTCATGTATCTACCCATCCTTCCTTCCTATGGCACCAACCCATCCTTCCTTCCATGGCATCTACCCATCCTTCCTTCCATGGCATCTACTCATGTATCTACCCGTCCTTCCTTCCTATGGCACCAACCCATGCTTCCTTCCATGGCATCTACCCATCCTTCCTTCCATGGCATCTACCCATGTATCTACCTATCCTTCTTTCCTATGCCACCAACCCATACATTCTTCCATGGCATCTACCCATGTTTCTACCCATCCTTCCTTCCTATGGCACCAACCCATCCATCCTTCCATGGCATCTACCCATGTATCTACCCATCCATCCATGGTGTATATGTATCCACCCATATAGGATCTGGGAACTGGCCTCCCCAGCCTTGTAGCATCTCAGCTTCATGCAGCCTGAAACCTGGGACCTCATCCACCTTGGGAGACCTGCAGATTTCACCCAGTCACACCACAACAAGGAGACATGGGGGTGAGCTCAGACTAGATCCATTTATTCATTTGTTGTCATTGAGGGCACAGAGATTATTTACAGGAAGCTGTACTGGACCATGCTAGCAGTGTGGCTGGGAGGAGCCGTCTTCATTTACCAGAGATTTTGCTGATGCTGCGTTGGGTGAACTTCATCTGCAGGGCTTCATGGATGGCCATGCAGGTGTAGGTGTCCCCGCTGTTCCAGCTGGCCTTGCTGACTTTCAGCTTGCTGTAGAGGAAGAACTTCGAGTCTCTGGTTCCATCCTTGATGGGCGGGGTGGTGATGTATTCCATGCTCTCGTCGGCTTTGTGGTTCTTCATCCACTGCACCGAGATGTCCTCGGGGAAGAAGCCCCGCGCCATGCAGGTGAGGCTGACATTGTCTTCGGAGCTGCTCAGCTCCTCATTGTGGGGGTGCAGGAGGTAGATGCCTGGGGCAGAGCGCCTGCCTTCGGTGGGTGGGGATGGGGGACACAGGGGAGCCATGCACATCACTCAGCTGGGGTCACGTGGGGAGAAGAATGGGGTGTGTGTGCATGAGGGGAGGAACATCCCCTCTCTCCTTCAGGATGGAGGGGCTGGGGACTGGGAGCTGGTAATCCTGGTGCACAGGATGGGAGATAGGATGGTCTCCATCTCACATTGGGACGAGAAGGTACCCAGGGCCGGGATCCCAAGTTGGAAATTGGGGCTTCCCCTTACGGAGCATCCCTCCCTGCTGGGGGATGGGATAGGGGAGTCTCTCCCTTTAGGGACGCTGCTCTCCTCCTACCTGGCTTCTTGGAGATGGATTTGATGAGGGGCGAGGGTAGGTCCGAGTGCTCCACTTTGCAGGTGAAGGTCTCTCCGGCATCCCAGTCGCGGGTGAAGATGGGCATGGAGTTGGAGGCGGTGGAGGTGCTGTTGAACTGCGCAGTGAGGTTGTAGTGATTACTGCTAATGGACCCTGGCTTCTCCCGGGACCAGACCACCTGGAGGCCGGAGTCGTTAGGCAGGTTGACCACCAGGCAGGTGAGCATGGGGCTCTGGTCCACGTACAGGGCGGCGGGAGATGGGGGCACCAGGAAGATCTGGATGTTGCTGCTAGATGACTTTTCTTCTGGAGACAGGGGAGCCCAGGTCAGCTGCTAGGCCTGGTGTCCCCTGCCCAGCTCATCCCAGTCTCCCCACCACTCCTCTCTCCCCTAGAGCCCAGCTCAGTGTCCCCCTCCCCAGAGGTGGTTTTACAATAAAACACAGGGTGTCCTGGCACGTGGACCTGCAATGACAGGTGGCCCCAGGGCCTGGCAGTTGCGGGGGAAGAATCATAGAATATCAGGGTTGGAAGGGACCTTAGGAGGTCATCTAGTCCAACCCCCTGTTCTAAGGGGGAACCAATCTCCAATTTTTGCCCCATATCCCCAAATGGCCCCCTCAAGGATTGAACTCACAACCCTGGGTTTAGCAGGCCAATGCTCAAACCACTGAGCTATCCCTCCCCCCGAAGTTTGGGCCTGCCCAGTGGTGGATTTAGAGTGAGTGGGGCCCTGTGTTTAGCTTCATTTTTGGAGCCCCTTCTTGGGACCCAGCCAAGAAAAGGAACGTTCTCTCTTATCTCCCTTATCGCTGGGGGTCTCGGCGGCGCACACAATGATCGTTCCAAATGTTACTTGTACCGTTACTCAAAGTGCTCTGCAATAATTAGCTGAGAGCCCTTTCTGAAAACAATATAAAAAAACGTTGAGGTGCAGGGTCCGGCCAGCAGTTACGGTGAGGGAGGGGCTCAGGGCTGGGACAGGGGATTGGGGTGTGAAGCGCTTAGCTGGGGCAGCTCCCGTGTGGTGCAAGGAATGCAGGTGGGGATGTGTGGGGGGTGTAGGAGCTCCCATTTGGATCTCAGGGTGGGGCTGTGGGGGGTACAAGTGTCAGGGCATGGGGTGTGGGGGGACTCGGTAAGTATGCGGGGGTGCAGGAGTCAGGGAGGACAGGAGGCTGGGTGTGTGGGGTGCAGGGAGTGTGGTGGGTGCAGGAGTCAGGGAGGGCAGGGGCCAGGTGGTGTGTGGGCGGCCGGGGGTGTGGAGGTTTGCAGGAGTCGGGCTGGGGTCGTGGAGATGCTCCCAGCCATCTGTCCCTGGTGGCTCATGCCGGGGGGGCGGGGGGATGTGTAGGGGAAGTGCAGGGCCCCACCTTTGCTCCACCCTTCCCCGATTCCACCCCCTTCCCCAAGGCCCCACCCCCGCCTCTTGTCCGCCTCCTTCTCCAAGCGCGCGGCAGCCCCACTCCTCCCCCTCCCTCCCGCAATGCCTGGAGCGCCGGCAAACAGGTGTTTGTCAGCGGGCGATATGCTGGGAAAGGGGGGGAACGTGGCACTCTGGGGAGGAGGCGGGGGAGGGGGGAGCTTGGCTGCCAGTGGGGGCGGAGCCTGCAGCAGGAGCCCCTGGAGTGGGCAGGACCAGATGCGGATTTAGAGTAAAACACGGGGCAGGCCCAGGGCCAGGAAGCTGTGGGGGAGGACCTTGTTCCCTGCACTGCCCCTACACATACCTCCCACAGCGCTATTCTGGAGCCGCTCAGGGGAGGGGTTTGGGGTGGGGCATGGAGCTGGGGGCACCCCCAGAACCTCTGCCCTGACTCCTGCACCCCCCACACATACCCAGTCCCCCCCACACCCCAGCCCCACCTAGAGCACCAAACGGGAGCTCCTGCACCCCCCCACATTCACACCTGCACCCCTCACACCAAACGGGGGCCGTCCCAGGTAAGCGCTCCACACCCCAATCCCCTGACCCAGCCCTGAGCCCCCTCCCTCACCCTAACTCCCTCCCAGGCCCTGCCCCCGCAGCCCTGACTGCTGCACCCCTCACACACTCCCAGCCTGGACTTCTGCACCCCATCACAGCCCCCCTCAGCCTGCTCTCCCTGACACCTGAACCCCCCCATCCCGACCTTCACCCTTTGCACCACACGGGAACTGTCCCAGGTAAGCCGTCCAACACCAATCCCCTGCCCTAGTCTCCAGCCCCGTCCCTCACTCTAAGTCCCTACCAGGTCCTGCACCCCCAGTCCCAAGCCCACTCTAGATCCCTAACTCCTGGCCAGACCCTGCACCCCAATGTTTTTCTACATTGTTTTTATGAAGGGCTCTTATCCAAAGCACTCTGCAAAGATCATTATGTGGGCCGCCGAGACCCCCAGCGATTTTTCAAGTGAACTGTGGAAAAAGAAGCTCGACTACAAGAAGAAGGAAGGTATCTATTTAACTTTATTGTCATTTACTTCCTATTACTTACAGGGGGAGGATGAAGAAAACAAGAAAGAAAAACAGGGGTGGGGGAGATAGGAGAGAATGTTCCTTTTCTTGGCTGGGTCCCAAGGTGGGGCCCCAAAAATGAAGCTGAGCCCAGGGCTGCACTCACTCTAAATCCGCCACCTCCCCTCCTCTTCCTAGGCAGCCTGTCACTTGCGACCGTCACCTTCGCACTTGTGGGCGTGGTCCTGCTTTATGGTGCCGGTGCCCGGGTGGGACACCTGGCAGGTGTACGTCTTGCCCTGCAGCCACTCGCTCTGGGAGACACTGGTAGTGCTGCGGGTGCTGAAGGTGCGGCCGTTGCCGTCCTTCGTGGGTGTGTCAGTTTCAGAAGGAAGTAGCTTGCCCTCCACCGTCCATTCCACCGTAATATGATCAGGGTAGAAGCCGGAGATAAAGCACACGAGCTGGACAATGCCTGGGTTACTGGCGCAGGAGTAGAGGACTTCCACCTTGGGGGCATAGGAGGAGGTCTCTGGGAGAAGGGGGGCAGGAGTTAGTTTTTGTACAGACCCCCTTCTGAGCCCCCCACTCCCTGCAGCACGGTGCCCCCTTCTGAGCCCCCACTCCCTGCAGCACGGTGCCCCCTTCTGAGTCCCCCACTCCCTGCAGCACGGTGCCCCCTTCTGAGCCCCCCGCTCCCTGCAGCACGGCGCCCCCTTAGGAGGCTATGCCCCTGTCCCTGTGTTGGAGCACCCATCGCTCCTCTTTGCGTGGTCTCTCTTTTCATCCCTCCACCCTTCGGTCGTGGTCTCTCTCCCCATACCCAGCACTATCTACCTGTCCCCATTCACTCCCATCTCTCTGCGGTGTCTCTTTCTCCGTCCATCCACCCACCACAGTGACTCCATCAGCTCACAGCACTAGCAGGCTCCCATCCTCTCTCCCTGCAGCAGTCACCAGATCAGGGACCTGAGAGACCCCCAACTCCTCCCTTCCCCCCCCCGGCTGCGCCGCGCGGTCCCTACTTGGGATATCCTTGGAGATGCTGGAGCTGGTGGGCTGGTGCTGAACCTTGCAGCTGTAGGTGTCAGACTCCCAGCTGCTGGTCGAGACGGTGACCTGGCTGCTGAGCGAGTAGAGGCTGCTGGAAGATTGCACGGAGGGATAAGTCTTCACGCCTGAGGCAGCAACGTTTGGGCTCCACGTCACGGTGACCGGCTCGGGGAAGTATCCTTTGGCCAGGCAGCCGAAGGTGACCTGGGGGGTGGTGACTCCGCCATTGCAGGAGGTCAGGGGGAAGACGGACGGGGCCGTGGGGCTAGCTGCAAAGGGAGAGAGAGAGAGGCCATGAGACCCAGCCCCTACCCCGCTCCGTTCAGCACAGGCCCCTAGCATGGCACTGGGGCCAGCACTGGTCACAGCAGGTCAGTGCACAGCCAGGTAGAGAACCCAGGTGTCCTGTGTCCCAACCTCTGCTCTATGGACTGGATGATTCATTGTGCTGGTGCCACTGTTCAGCAGTTACACGGGTTGATTTCACAGAGTGGAGCCTTGTTCCTAGTACTTTGCACCGGGTTTTTTCTGAGGAACCAAAGAGATTTAGGTGCCGAAGTGTCAGCGAAATTTCTCTTGGAGAAATCACAGCATCTGCAGCTAGAAAACATCCCATGTTTTTGACCAAGGAACTGAAACTGGGGGACAATTCTGGAATCTCTGAAGAGGAATCAAACCACTAATGTTTGGGTCTTCAGGTCTCCAGCTGAAAACGTGCAGATGTTATTCTAGCAATTTTAGCTTGGGTATTAATTTTAAATGTTATATTCTCATGAGGCTCCTAGGTTCGTTGCTAACATCATCAGCCCCTAGTGGCCAATTTGGAATTCTGTAGCTCAAACGCACGTGGTTAAATGTCCTAGGAACTCACTTGAGACACTGGTAGTTAAGACGGGGACTGTCCAAGTCAACCCGGGACAAATGGGCGTTTTGGGTTAGAGTTCGGGTTATAATTATACACAGGGGAGGAGGATTAAGGGTTAGTGGTTAGGGTTAGGTGCTGGGGTTAAGGGCTATGGGTTGCAGGGGTAGAACTAAAGGTGATGGTTTAATGGTTTGGGTCAAATACCTTTCCACTCTGAAGTTCAATATTTGGCGTATTTTAATCGGATTTCTAGCCAATTTTGTAGCCATTCACCCATGAGATTCCTGCCATGTCTGATGCTGTTTCTCAGAGGGAGTTAGTGAGACTTTTGGGTCCTAACTCAAGGGTCTAGTTTGCCAAGTGTTGAGAGTTCTTGTTTTGGGATGCTTGATACCAGAGTGGAGACCCCAAAGCTCTAGTGCTCAGAGGGTGAAGGTGGGGAGGTTCGGGTTAGAGCTGGGGTTAAGGTCAGGGGTATAATTGGTTATTGTATCACAGTGCTCTGGAAAACCCAATCTAGGATCAGGGACCCATCGCACCGGGAGTTTTACAGAGAAATAACGATGAGGACTCTACTGATTCTGGGACCCTTGCAGCCTAAGCAATCTAAAGTCAGGGTTCGGGGGATCAGGTTGGGACGTTAGGGTTAAGGGCTGGGTTTGAAGAGAGGGTCAGAGTTGGGGGTCAGAGTTTGGGAGTAGGGGCTACAGAGTGGGGGTTAAGGATGAGGACAGGATTATAGGGAAAGGGCGAGGATTAGGGTGTTGGGGGTTAAGGAGTCGGTGCATCTGACAGGGGTTAGGAAGCTGGGGTTAGGATCATGGTTAGGGAGTTAGAACAGAGTTGGGGGTCTAAGTAGTTGGGTTTAAGGTTTGGTTTAGGGTCATAGTTCTGTGGTTAGCGTAAAAAACCTTCCCTCCCCCAAACTCGATAGTCAACTGGTTATCACGACCTCTAGCTCACGACCTTTCTAACCAGACTCCCACTCAAGAAACCGCTCGTTTTCTAGCCACTTTGGATGAAGATTTTGCTGGACACTTTCCTGAACTCTACAGGAGAAATCTCCCAAGAATTCCAGCTGCCTCACTTTCTAGATGCCCGAACCTGAGGTGCCTTGGGGAGCAGGCACCGGGGTCTGAATCTCTAGTGGGCTTTAGCCGGAGACGTCAGAGCTCGTCCCCCCGGAAAGGAAGCCCAACGCGTCTCCAGCTGAGTGCGCTGAAAGAGCGGAGCCAGCTCCACTGAAAGGCTAAGTTAGGAACCTGAACTCGGAGCTGTCGCCTGACGGCGGCTGCCGGTTACGTCCAGCCCTGGGCAGCCAAGCTCACATCTAGCTGTGCTGGGAACTCCCTACGCTCGGCTCTCAGCATGGAGCATGAGCACAGAGCTGGTGGAGGGAGGCAGGGACGGCCAGAGAGACGCGTTCCTGCACTCGGTGAGTTCAGGGTTTTACCTCTGACCAGGGACCTGCCAGAGGGGAAATTTATGCCTCAGTTTAGAAAGTTTTTGGTTGCAAATATTTGTGACTGGGCTAAAGGGAGGAGACGATGAAAGCTCCTTAGAAACAATTCAGCTCTTTCCCCAAACCTCTAGTTGTAGCCCCCCAACCCTGAGCGCCCCACGTCTGCTAATGGCCCTGAGTCCTGACCCCCAGCCTCCTGCTATCCCAGCCATGGCCTCCCCACAACTCTGCTGGTTCCCCTCACTCCTGACCAACAGCCGCCTGCCAGCCCAGCCTCCCCCGCCCTGCTGGTGCCCCTCACTCCCATATCGCAGCCCCAGCTAATCCAGCCCTGTCTCCAGCACAATCTCTTCCAGTGACCCTCACTCTCAACCTGCAGCTCCTGTTAGCCTGGCCCTGCCCCCCGAGCCCTACCTGTGCCTCTCACTCCCGACATGAAGCCCCTGCTAAACCGGCCCTGCTCCCCAGCAGTGCCGGTGCGCCTCACTCCTGACTTGCAGCCTCCTGCTAGCCCAGCCCTGGGCTCCCCTCACAGCTCTGCCGGTGCCTCTCACTCACAACCCGCAGCCCCTGCTAGCCCAGGCCTGCCCCCCAGGCCTGCCAATGCCCCTCACTCCCCACCCACAGCCCACTGTTATCCCAGCTGTGCCCACCCAGCCCTGCTGGTGCCCCTCACTCCCGACCTGCAGCCCCTGCTAGTTCAGCCCTAGCTCCCCCCAGCTCCGCTGGTGTCCCTCACTCCTGACCCGCAGCCAGCAGCTAGCCCAGCCCTGGCTCCCCCCAGCTCTACCGGTTCCCCTCACTCCCGACCCGCAGCCCCTGCCAGCTCATCCTTGCCCTCCCGCCACAGCTCTGCTGGGGCCCCTCACTCCCGACCCGCAACCCCTACTAGCCAGGCCCTGGGCTCCCCCCATCTCTGCTGGTGCCCCCCACTGCTGACCTGCAGCCCCTGCTGCTCCAGCCCTGCAGTGCCAGTGCCCATGAATCTGGACCATGAGCCCCCATCGCTAGCCCAGCCCTGTCTGTGCCCCTTACTCCAGACCTGCAGCCCATGCTAGCCGAGCCCTGGGCTCCCCCACTGAGCTCTGCCGGTGCCCCTCAATCCTGACCTGGCCTAGCCTTGGCCTCCTCCCAACTCTGCTGCTGCCCCTCACTCCCAACCCCTCAGCCCCTGCTAGCCCACCCCTGTCTGTGCCCCTCACTCGCGACCTGCAGCCCCTGCTAGCCCAGCCCTGGGTTCACCCCACAGCTCTGCTGGTTCCCCACACTCCTGAAATGCAGCCCCTGCTAGCCGAGCCCTGTCTGTGCCCCTCACTCCCGACCTGCAGCCCCTGCTATCCCAGCCCTGGGCTCACTGCCTACAGGTCTTTCAAAACTGTTATCCTAGCTTATAGGTGGAGTGTGAGATAAGCAGCTCTGTTCCCCTGTCTCTGCTGGGGGGGGGGGGCACAGCCTGGCCTCCCCAGCATATCCCCGTTTGTCTCTGATAGGGTTAAAACACCCTCTGCACTCATGTGACAAGCCAATAGCAGCCACTTTCCTGTAATTTACTCACCGAATCACCGGCCATGTTGGGTCGTGGCCCGGCACTGTAGAGCGTGGGATTCTGTCCGGGAGTCCAGCTCTGCTCTGTGTCAGTCGGGCAGCTCTTCTGAGGTATCTTTGGCTGTCAGACATCCCCTCTCCTCCCCCAAAATGGTAGTCAAGATAATTATAGATTGAGAAAACTACATGATGCTCTCTGGGTTGCTTTCACTGTTGCAGCTGGCATGAAAATTGGACAGGTGGGTGAGCCCAGGTGGCTAAAAGTGGGGTTAGAAAACAACCTCGGTGTGACTTTCACTTGCGTAAACTTCCCCTTTTCAGCCCTTGTTTTTTGTTTGTTTGTTTGTCGGTTTCCCCCAGAGATTCGGTCACGAAGGCTGCAGAGCTCAGAAAAGGTTGAGGCCTCCTGGGTGGTCTTTTTGAGAACCTGCCATGCGGGAGGGTGAAGAAGGAGACTCTACGGCTGTCCTGGAACTGGGGATAGAACCCAGGAGTCCTGACTCCCAGCCCCCCTCGCTCTAACCTAGGAGATCCATGTCCACTGCCTGAGATGGGGACAGATCCTAGGAGGCGATGTTTCAGCTCCATCTGCACTAACCTTGTAAAGCCCAGAGAAAGAACCCAGGAGTCCTGACTCCCAGCCCCCCAGGATGGATAGATTGATAGTGGGTGTGTATGGGAATAGATAGATGCACAGAAGTATCACGTCTCCCTTCTAGCCACCTTTGCTTTCTTTTAACGTCTCCTGGCAGTTTGTCTTCACTATAGAAGGGTCTCTTCTCGTCCTTGCTCCTGTGACGGTAATGAGAAGCGGTCGGGTGGTTCCTCGCACCATGACTGGTGGTGGGACATTCACTGTAATTTGACGTGTTTAGAACTCAGCAATTCGTGGCGTTTCAGGGCACAAGAAGGGATCACTGGGGTCGGCATGTCCTCCGGAGATTCCTGGCCCAAACCCCCACCTGCTGGTCGAGCAGAGCAGTTAGAAAGAGAGGCCGAAGCTGGCTTTAAAGAATCTGAGTCATGGAGAGTTCACCACAATCCAAAGATAAGGACTGCAACCCCCCAAATACTGCAAAGCTTGGAAAACCACCTGGGAGTGAATATTTCACCCTCAGTGAATTTCCCTGGGACCTGTCAGTGTCCCGGAGAGGCAGATTGAAGAGCCCATAGGCTTAGGTGAAAGGTTTGAAAGATCTGTTTGCACAGAAAGGCAGGGAGCGGAGGAGAAAGGGCACGTGTTGAGTTATCTCATCCATCCATGACTCGTGGAGGGCTCTTCCCTGGCTTTAACAAACGGTCTTGTTATCAAAGAGAGGAAGGGACTTGGGGAACTGGCTTCTTTTCCCAGTTCTACCACAGACTCCCCTTGTCAACTTGGGGAAGCCACGTTATCTCTGAAGGCCTCAGTTTCCTAATCTGTTCAACGACGGTTATGATGCTCACCTCACACCGGAGAGCTGAATAGGGCTGGACTCATGTTGTCAGGCGCTTGGGGAATATTTCTGCCTTATAAAACACCAGAAACCCACCAGAAACTCAGCATCACTCACACAAAACCAGAGCTACTCCACCGGCGTTTCCCCAGGTTTACACTGGAGCAGCCGAGGGCAGAATCCCATTTCTCCTGTTTTTCATCCATCGCTAGGACACCACGTCACAATGGAAAGTTAAAGGCAGAGGGAAGGTCTGTGACAGACCCAAGGTCCCACAGCAGCTGGGAACAGAACCTAAGAGTCCTGACTCCTTTTCCAGTGAATTGACCACTGGGCCCTAGAGCCATCAGGCCATAGAAGGAGGTGGAGAGACGGATGTAGGTTGATCAGTGGCGTGGGTTTCCGATTTCCCCCCATTTTGATGGTTTCTCTTTTATTCTCTTTATTTTTCCAGTGAAACCCACAAGCCCGTCTGTCTTCCCCCTGGTTCCCTGCTGCACCCAGACTGGCAATGCTGCCCCGGACACAAGCTTGGCCTGCCTCGTAACTGGCTATTTCCCAGCACCAGTGCACATCAAGTGGAATTCTGGCCAAGTGACCGAGGGGGTCAAAACTTTCCCAGAGGTGACAATGAGCGACGGGCTCCTCACCCGGAGCAGCCTGCTGATCAACCCTGCCAGTTCCCGGCAGAGTGACACCTACCAGTGTGATGTGAGCCATGAAAGCACAGCAAAGCCAGTGTCGAAGAAGTTCCATGAGGAATGTAAGAGATGGAGTGGGGGGAGGACGGGACAGCCAGGCTGAGATTTTCAAAGTGCCTAGAAGGTCTGGGAGCCAGTTAATCTTAATCCACATCCTGTAGGTGCCTTGGAAAAATCTCAGCCTGAAAGAGTGGGGAACGTTTGGGCCAGTTTTGAAACACACTGAGCCCTGGTGCTTTGTCACTGCAGAGCTCCCGCCCCCAGTGCCCCTCTCCATGGACCTGGAACGAGGAAAACCTTAGGGTGAAACGTACCCCTGGGCAGAGACCTATGTTCCACTAAGGGGGAGATTTTTCAGCTCCACCTAAAGGATTTAGGGTACTTGGCATGCAAATCCTTTAGGCACCTTGGGAAATGTTAGACACGCAGCTGAGCTGAAATGGCACCTAAGCCTCATGCTGGCCCTTCTGTACTGGGGAAAACTTCGGCTCAGTGCCTACTCCCTCAGCCAACCCAGCCTAACCCTAACCTCACTGCCCTACTCCCTCATCTTTACCCAACCCAAAACTCTCCCATTGGGGGAGGGAGAACAAAGCCCATTCACCACTTCAGTCCAAAGCCCAGCTTTGTTCACTCAAAGACTCAAAGCAAACCCAGTGCAGCTCAGAGCCCAGGGTCCCAGCCACTAGGGGCCCCTCCAGCGTTCAGCCGGCTGCATGGGGAGCACCCCCCCATTTCCCACTAGTCACCTTTCCTGCATCTTTCCTAGGCCTCCTGCCTGATCCACATCTAGAGATTTCCCCCTCAGGTGCTTTCCTCAGCACTGAGCCAGAAGCTCTCCCTTCTATAGACTGCAGCAAGCGGCCCCATGAAACTACAATTCCCAGCAACCGCTGGCCTTAGAGGGGCTCTACCCCCGTACAAGCTAGCGCTCGGTTACACCTCTTTGTCATGGAGCTGTGTGTGTTTCCTGCACTCCTGCTGTTCTTGCGTATCCTTTAAATGGATACAACCCCGGAGCAGCAAACCTAGGCATTCTGGGGTTGGAACTTCAACGGGTGTAAATCGACTGATCTCCAGAGAAGTCAGTGGCACTGTGCTGAGTTACATCAGCTGAGGATTTGACCCTTTATCCGTAGTCAGACACAGTCAGTCCACTCCCTGGTTTTCCTCTGATGCCATGTCAGGCTATACAGCACCACGGTCCCCCTTACACAGGGGACATTAATTGAGGAAAATAAGTTCAAATAAACAAAATCAGCTCCAGTTCCAGCTTTGTCCCTGCTGTTTACCAGGGAGAACACACTCTATGCAGGATGTGCAGAAACAATGCACGGAGGCATTTAATATTTGCCTAAATGATTTAAGGGCCCAGTTCCCATTTGTTTCAGTCCCGTACATGCCTGTGAAAAATCTCAGCATTAGAGGCTGAATAAAGTACTCGATGTAAACGTACCACAACAAGGTGGGGGTTTGTTAGTGCTGTGCGGACTGTAGAGTTAACCCTCACTCTGGAAGGGGAGTGGGGATCTACAGAGAGTGACACTGGACTGTGTTTTCCCCTCTCTCTGCTCTCAGTGTGTAGTTCGACAATGCCACCCAAGGTTCACCTCCTGGTCCAGACCTGCGAGGACAGCTCCACAGAGAGGCAGCTGGAGCTGGTTTGCCTCCTCCTGAGCTTCAAACTCGACAAAGCTGACGTGAAATGGTTGGTGAATGGAAAGGAGAGGAGCCCCCCAACCTCGGCCTTTTCCTCTGCAAAGGGCACAGACGGCTTCTACATGGCTCAGAGCCGCATGAACATCACCAGGGAGAGCTGGGAGAAGGGGGACGTCTACACCTGTCAAGTGACCCACCCGGCAGTGGGAATAGAGCTCTCCATGCACAACACCAGCAAGTGCTTGGGTGAGGGGCTACCCCGGGCATGGCGGGGAGGTGGGGTGGAGAGTTACTCAGAAACCAGCCCTGCCTAGGGTAGGTGGTACTGCACCTAGACACCAGTGTGATGGGAGACATCAGAGCACCATAGAGAAATGGACACTGTAGGTGGATGGTAAGAGAGAGAGATATAATGGGTGGATGGATGGATGGGATGGATACTATAAGTGTTCTGATGGAGGTGGGTGGATAGATTAGATTAGTTTTTGCTAGTCTTTTTCTGCCTTTTTGTATTATTGGAACAGGTCAATGACATCTCTTTGCATTTCTCAGTCTGCCTCAGAAGCTCACTTAACCCAACCATCTACTTAACCAAACCCTCCTATTAAAATGTCATCAAAGGTTCTGGTCATGTTACCTGTCTAGTTTTGGGTTATGACTTAGCAGCCAGCAGAATCGCATGGAAAGTGAATGGACAAGTCGGCTCTGTGGCGAAGACAGAACCTCCCCCCCCCCCCCCCCAAAAAAAACCCAGTAATGGGACCACCAGCCTGGTCAGTTCTCACCCTGTGTCGCTGGCACAATGGGGAAAAGGCACCAAATTTTCCTGCAAAGTGACCACACCCTGTTCTGGAGAACTAACTCAGGACATAGCCATGAGCAATACAGGTGAGTAGCCTTGGCATCTCAAAGGGAAAGGCAAACTCCAGTCACTGTTAATTGGGATAAGGGGGTGAAACTCACCCTGCACAAGTCCTAGGCAGCCTTAACTCCCAGTAAAACTCCCTAGTAGGACTTTAGTGGAGCCTGGGCCCTCAGGACATGCGTGTATTGCAGGTATAATTAGTATTTCCCCTGTGAATCTCTCATTCTCAATCTCTTATTAATTTCCACTTGCACAGTTTTCCCAGTATTCCCTGTCTTATCATTAAATTCCAGCTCTTCTAAAAATTTCCCTCGCCTCCGTGGCATCCAGGGAAGTGGCCTGTTAGGCATTTAGAGTCCTCTTTGTGACTCTGATCTGATATGCGTATGTCCTTCTTACCTCTGGAAATCAGGCTGGTTCTTGTCACCCAGCATCTGACCTTTCAGGGATATTATTCGTGAGAATCTTTAAGCGTCTCCGGTGGAGTTAGGTCCCCAAATCCCATTGAAATACCGAAGGTGTCCAACTCCCTTAGCCAATCTTTGAAAGTCACAATTGTGCTGAATTTTGCTGTTAGCGTTTGAAGGAGGAAAGAGGCTCCATCTGAGTGAGCAAATGGGTTGGTGACCTAGTGTCATGATGATGCATGGTGGAGACTTGAGGTGAAGAGGAGATAGTGTGGTTCAAGGTTTGGGGTGAGTTGAAATGGGGATAACTCAGCTCGATGACGCGCTGAGCTCAAGCGCGTCATCGAGCTCATGAATTTTTGGCTGATAGGACCCTGAGTTGAGCAAACATGGTCGGTCTGTCCCCGGCCATGTTTTCCACAATAGGGCTTTCTCCCAACCGAGCCGGTGACCTTCAGATTTGTTCCTGGGACCCAGAGACCAATATAACCACAATAGACCCAGAAATTCCAATCAGCAAGGGGGTCACCCCAGTTGTTGACTGCAGGTCAGCAGGGAGCAAGGCTGGCCCTGGGGTGCACAGAGACATGTGTCCCGGGGGTGGAAGTTGGGGTCCTGGGGACCGCTGCGGGGGGAACAGACCCCAAAGAGTCTGTGGCTAGAAGCACACCCAACCTGAGTGAAAAGGGGGGAATTTTGCTGGCCAGTGAAGGGTCTGTCTTAGCTGGCAGCTGTGAGTCCACAGCTGGACCAGGGTCACCTTCTCTTCTGGGAGACACAGGAGTGTCTGACCCAGAGGGAAGCCCAGATGGAAAGTGAGGAAGGGCCAATGAGTCCGTCCACCTTTTGTAGGGAGGATCTTGCCCAGGAGGAGGGTGAAAGGTCTGCATTTAAGATGCCAGACCCCTCTCCTGTAGATCAGGTTAGCCGGGAAAGCTGGGGATCAGACCTCCTGGAGGGGGGAGTCCGTCCAGCTGACTTGTTGGGAACAGAAACTGGGGTGTCCAAGAAAGATGTTTTTGCTAGACTGGTAAGAGAGAAATCTGTCTCTTCAAGGCAGGAGGGAGCAAATCTCTGCATGGGTGAAGCCTCACAAGGGAGTGGGATCCAGCCCAGGGAAATTCCAGAGGGAGGGGCTGAGGGCAGGCATGGTTGCAATACACCCTTTCCTTGCCAAAGCCTCAAACACATGCCTGAATCAGAAGCCTTCTCCAAAGAGGCAGAAGAATCAGCAGCAGAGTGCCTACCAGGGTACACAGATTTGCTGTTAATATTGTGTCTTTTCCTACTTCATCTACGGGTTAGAACAAAGGAGTTAATACTGAGGGTCAACCCTTTAAAGATGGGGAACATACCTGATTTGTGGAGAAAACTGTTGTACATGCTAGGGATGGTGACCAAACAGTCCTACAAGCATGTTACCTGTCAGCCTGTATCTGTTAACAGGCTGGAAGGTTGGCACAGCAGCAAACCACTGTGACTGGTTGGTATCACAGAAACTCCCTTGGAGCTGCCACTGGTGTGCCAAGACTACTCCTGCCCCTGCTTTCCTGCCTTTTCCAGCTTGGGACTCCAGAATCCTGTCTGTTTTGAGCCAGAGCCGCTAGCCTGCTGCAAACGCAGACCCAGGTCTGAACCATGTCCCCTAACAGCTGTAGGCCTGCCTGGAAACAGCTCAGGAAGTGTTCTTGCCTTTGACACCCAGGTGCCCAACTCCCAATGGGGTTCAAACCCTGAATAAATCCATTTTACCCCGTATAAAGCGTATACAGGGTAAACTCATAAATAGTTCGCCTTCTATTTCACAGATAGAGAGGTATGAACATCTGTTTGCCCCCCTCCAGGTACTAACACATACTCCAGTTAACTTAATAATTAAAAAGTGATTTTAATAAGTACAGAAAGTAGTATTTAAGTGGTTCCAAGTAGTAACAGACAGAGCAAAGTGAATTACTAAGTAAAATAAAATAAAACACACACGTCTATGTCTAATCAAACTCAACACAGATAAAAACCTCACCAGTTCCAGTCTCTTTTATAGGCTGTAGAACTCCTAGCCTGGGTCCAGCAATCACTCACACCCCCTTTTGTCCTTGTCTTTGTTCCAGTCTGTTTCAGGTGTGTCAGTGGGGGGTGGAGAGGCTCTCTCTTTAGCCAGATGAAGACAAGATGGAGGGGTCTCCCAGGGTTTAAAATAGACTTTCTCTCCTGGGTGGATACCCCTCCCACTCCCTGTGTAGCATCCAGTTACAAAATGGAGTTTTGGGGTCACATGGGCAAGTCACATGTCCATGCACAACTCAGCACAACCAGCCCAGCCACATTTTTGGCCGTTCTCAGATGTTGATTGCTGTCTGCAACTTCTTTTGTCTGTTTAAGAGTTTCTTGATTGGGCTCTTAACCTGCACATTCCTTTCTCCAGACATTGGTCCAGTGCTCTTACAGAGGCTATGTATAACCAGTAAATATACAACCAATATTCATAACTTCAACTACAAAAATGATACAGGCATACAACCAGGAGGAATAGATTCAGTAGATCATAACTTTTACAGAGATATGTTACATGGCACATGTAGCATAAAACATATTCCAGTTACATCATATATACATTTAGAAGCATTCCCCCATAAAGTCTTATGGGTTACACCATCACACTGTGAACCACTGAAAACTACTCTCAGGGATTGGTTTTCCAACCAGTTACACCCACCTTCTAGTAGCTCCATCTAGGTTGAATTTCCCTAGTTTGTTTATGAGAAGGTTATAGGAGACAGTATCAAAAGCCTTACTAAAGTCAATATATACCACGTCTACCACTTCCTCCCTTTCCACAAGGCTTGCTACCCTGTCAAAGAAAGCTTTCAGGTTGGTTTAGGCGATTTGTTCTTGAGAAATCCATGCTGTTACTTATCACCTTCTTTTCTTCTACTTGTTTGCAAATTGATTGCTTAATAATTTTCTTCATTATCTTTCCAGTTACAGAAGTTAAGCTGATTGGTCTGTAATTCCCAGGGTTGTCCTTATATTCGTTTTTATGGATGGGCTCTATATTTGCCCTTTCCCAGTCTTCTGGAATCTCTCCCCTCGTCCATGAATTTTCAAAGATAATCGCTAATGGCTCAGATATGTCCTCAGTCAGCTTCTTGAGTATTCTAGGATGTGTTTCATCAGGCCCTGATGAAGACATCTAACTTGTCTAAGTAATTTTTAACTTGTTCTTTTCCTATTTTAGCCTCTGATCCTACCTCATTTTCATTGGCATTCGCTATGTCAGACGTCCAATCGCCACCAACCTTGTTGGTGAAAACCAAACACAGACTGGGCAGCACCCCAGTCAAAGGGGCACCGGGGTCTGGGAGGGACATGGGGCGAGTGGGACAGCGAGCTACAGAGGGTACTGTGGGCTGGAAAAATGAGCTAATTCCTGGACAACCAGCAGGAGGTGCCGCATGGTGAGTTGCACACCCTACAAGGACATTGAAAATCAATCAGGTTCTTAAAAGAAGAATTTTATTGAAAAAAAAACAACAGTAAAAGAATCACCTGTGAAGTCAGAATCTGACTCTGCTTCCCGGTTAGAAAACAGGAATAAAATTACCTCATAGGATAGGGAAAATTCACAAGCTAAAACAAAAGGTAATCTAACACATTTCCATGCTATTACTTACAAGTACTGTAATTTTAGATGTATCATTTCAGGATCGTTTTAGGAACTGGTTTACCTGCTTGGTTTCTCTCTTTGTCCCGAAAGGGAACAAGACAAAAAGAGCACAAACAAAACCTTCCCTCCTGCCCCCAATTTAAAAGTATCTTCTTTCCCCCTTGGTCCTTCTGGTCAGGTGCCAACTAGGTTAATTGAACTGATTAATCCCTTACAGGTAAGTGATTCTGTACCTCTGGTCCAGAGGGATTTGATGTTACTGCATATAAAAAGGTTGTTACCCTTCCCTTTATATTTATGACAATATTCTTTCTTTCTTTCTTTCTTTCTTTCTTTCTTTCTTTCTTTCTTTCTTTCTTTCTTTCTTTCTTTCTTTCTTTCTTTCTTTCTTTCTTTCTTTCTTTCTTTCATGCCCCCCTATCTGATCAGTGGCTTTCCCTGCCCCAGAGATCCCTCCTTCCTGCCTCTCAGTCCCAGCCTGAAGAGGCCAAGGGATGAAGCCCCATCTCTTTGGGTTCGTAGCTAGGCTCCCTATCTCCCAAAGGGGCCAGTTCAGCGGGCACCATTCATTTTATTCTCCATGTGCGGAGGCGCCCCCTACAGACACGACATGACCCTCTGGAGGGTGTCAGGGATGGAGGTTATGAATGAGATGGAGCCTGATTTGTATATTTATTTATTTATTGTCACTCAGTGCACACAACATAAGTCACACACACACACCACCCACAAAAATCCCATTGAAGAGCTAAATATGCAACATACAGCATGATAGACACCACTCTGGCCATGGTCCTGCCCTATGGCAGGGGACTGGCTGGTGGAGGGGGTGGGGAAGGGGACATGGGGCCGTTCCCCTCTAGGGGGTGCTGGCTCTGATCCAGCCCCAGAGCTGGGGACTGTTGGGCTCAGGAGGGTGGGAAGTGGGAGAGGGGTTGTTTCCTCGCTAGGGGCGCTGGTTCCCTGCATGATACGAGTTGTCCGGTCTCAGCCAAGCTCCCAGCAGGGCAGCGTCCCCAGTGGCTGAGGGCTAATTAGGCCATGTGGGGTGAGCTTGTCTCTCTCCCAGAGGAGTCTCCCAGGGGCACAGCGCTAGCCGGGGGCAGTTGTGGGACTAGGGGTGGTGTCACCAATAGAGCCGGGAGTCCCGGCCCCTGTCTCTGAGCGGACAGGGGCAGCGGCCCCTACACCACACGCTGGATCACGTTCTTGTACTCGGGGCCTCTCGGCTGCTTCTGCTGCACCATGGTGGAGAAAAGCCACTTCACCTGCAGGGGGGCAGAGAGAGCAGAGGTGAGAGGGGTCAGCGCTGGGGGGAGCCGCTCTGTCTGTGTCATTCCTTCCTGCTTTTATATCTGTGTCTCATTCATTCAGTCTCTGTCTTATTCACCCATTCTTCTTTCTTTCTTTCCCTTCCATGCTGCCCTCTGTGGCGTTATGTCAGTGAGCGTGTAGATCATTGTTGCAACCACTGTTATATGGTTGCAGCAAATATTGTACAAAGGTTGTGGAGTGAGGTGTCTATGAAAAGGTTCTGATTTGTCGGTTACGATTGTGCTGTCTGTATGTGTGTATCGTTTTTGTAGTTGAAGTTATGAATCCTGGCTATGTACTTGTATCTAAGTAGTGTCAGTGAAGCATTTTGTCAGGTTCTTGAGAAAGGACTGTTCTTAGTAAGTGCCCAATCAGGAAGCACTTAACTAACAATCAGTGGCGTAGGCAGGTCTGGAGCACAGGGGGAGTGACGCTATAAAAAGGCGCCTCCCCGCTCCCCCTGTACTCACCCGGCGGCGCTTTAATGGGCTTGGGGCTCCAGCCACTGCGCAGCCCCTGGGCCCGGCTCCGGCAGCGGGGCTGGGGGGGGCACTTTAAAGGGCAAGCGGCTACCTGCAGCGGCAGGAGCCGCCAGCATTTTAAAGCGCCCTCCCCCCAGCCCAGCTGCTTGTCCTCACAGGGAGAGTGGCCGCTCCCCCTGCTCCCCCCCGGCTACGCTACTGCTAACAATGAACTTTGGGAGATGCCAATTCACATCTGAGCTTTCCTGGGCATGTTCCAATTAACATATAAACAATGATGTCGGCCGGCAAACTGAATCACGCATGGACATGTGACTTGCCCATGTGACTCCAGACTCCATCTTGCTTCTGTTATTTACCACAGTAAGAACAAAAGGGGTCCTTCCACGGGCAGAGAATATAAAAAGCCCTGGAAACCCTCCATTTTGTCTTGAATCCTCCTTCATACCTTTGGAGGAATCTTGCTACAATCTGAAGCTTTGAACAAAGGACTGAATGACCAGAGACCTGATTTGAACCTGCAGTTTATTCCATCACTGCTACAAGCCTGAACCAAGAGCTTTGCCATTACTCTCTGTCTGGCTGGTTTGGTGCCTAAGAGCTGGAGAAGCCTAAGAGCTGGAGAAACCCCAGCCTTGGGCTGTAACTGCCCTGCTCGAAGCAATTTGTCTTGAATTGATACTCTGAGAAGTGTCCCGCCAAAGGCAGCATCCTTACAGTGGTGTAGTCGTGCTAGGATCCACAGAACCAGGTCAGTTAAGCTTTGGATCAGAACCCCACGCTAGGCAAATGTGAATTTTGGTATTGAGAGTTTGGTTGGTTAAAGAGCAGTTGCAATGGGTTAGCAAAGAGCATATGGGGGCCTTGGGGAAAAAAAAGCCCTGAAAGATTTGTGTTCAGAAAAGGGGAAAAGCTTTATAAAGAAAGCTACAAATCAAGAACTGAGAGATCTGCTAATGGCCAGTGATCAGAAGGCAGGAGAACAGCCCTTACCTGATACTGCAGAAGCAATTAGAATGCAAAAGGCAGCAAATAAACTGCAACTTGAGCAAGAACAGAAACTAGCAGACATTCGATGGCTGGAAAAGCAAAGAACGCTGAATTAGAGAGAGAAGCTGATGAAAGAAAGAAGGAGGCTGATGAGAGAGAGGAAGGGCTCATAGGGGGCGTGTGGGGCTGCCGAGGAGAAGGCTCATCAACTTCATCTCCAAGTAATGGAAGAGCGGAGAAAGTCATCGGCAGCTGGTACTCCGCTTCCCCGCCACAACGAGAGAAACTGGGAAAGGGTCTGTCCCATGTACAAAGATACTGAAGACACAGGGCGTGGCTACACTTGCACATTGCAGCTCAATAAAGCCACCAAGAGCGCTCTACCGCACTCCCCGTCCACACGGGCACGGCACGCAGAGCGCTCTGACTCCCTGGCTGGGGCGCGCCGGGGACTCCACCTCCCCGAGAGGAACAACGCTTGTTGCGCTCTCGCTGGAGCGCCGCGGCGCCAGTGTGGACACCTGATGCGCTCTGATTGGCCTCCGGAAGTGTCGCACAATGCCTGTTCTAGCCACTCTGGTCATCACGTTTGAACTCTGCTGCCCTGTCCTCAGGTGACCAACCGTCAGACCTGCCCTTTAGATTCCCTGGGAAGTTTGAAAATCCCCTTCCTGTTTGCTCAGCCAGGTGTGGAGAGCTCTCGGCACATCTTCCCAGGTAACCAGGCCTCCACGCGCCAGGCGATCCCCAGTATGGAGCAATGGCGAGGTGCTGGACCTCATCAGTGCTTGGGGGGAGGAAGCTGTGCAGTCCCAGCTGCGCTCCAGCCGTAGGAATTACGATACCTTCGGGCACATAGCAAGGGCCATGATGGAAAGGGGCCATGACCGCGACACGGTGCAGTGTCGGGTTAAAGTAAAGGAGCTGCGGAATGTCTACCGCAAAGCCCATGAGGCAAACGGCCGCCCTGGCGCTGCCCCCGTGACCTGCCAATTCTACAAAAGCTGGACGCGATACTTGGGGCCACTCCACCTCGACTGCAACGATCACCATGGGCACTTCCGAGCCCAGCACAGCAAGGGAGGGGGAGGAGGAGGAGGATGAAAGCCCGAGCAAGGGTGCTGAGGTGTGGGGAGACACCCCAGAATCCCTTGAGGCATGTAGCCAGGAGCTCTTCTCAAGCCAGGAGGAAGGCACCCAGTCACGGCGTCTGGTGCTTGGGGAAGGACAAACACCAGAGAAGTTCCCGGTAAGCGGGGAAGGAAGTCTTTAGGTGCCTGCCCTTTGGGCGAGGAGGGTAAGGGCTGCATCCATGCCTAGATGCGGAATAGCGCATTGATGTGGTCTATTACATCGCGGTAATCGGCATCGGTGATCTCTTCAAATGTCTCAGCCAGAACGTGGGCAATGCGCCTGCGCCGGTTTATTGGGAGATCCAGCGTGTTCTTGTCCCAGTCATGCTAACGTGTCCGCATCACTGTGCCGAGAGGTGCGGTGGGACCATTACTGCACACAGGCAAGCTGCGTATGGGCCGGGGGGAAGCCACATTGCAGAAGAAGACTCTCTCTTGCTTCCCAGGTCACCCTCAGCAGCGAGATATCTTCCAGGACGAACTCCTGTGGAGAATGTGGGGACAGTGTTCAGTGTAGGGGCCCCCTGCAGCTGTTGGCTCTCCCCAAGGCACAGAAACCCAGAGGACAGTACAGCTGTGAAACAATCAGTCCCCCTGGACCCTGTGCTTACTCACCATTTCTGGGGCTCCCGTGGATTCTGTGCATTCGCTTTAGGACAGGCAAAATATGGTTTTGTATGGACTGTGATTGCCCTCCTTAAGTGTGGGGGAATCCTTGCTCTGTCTGTACATAGCTTCCTCTGTTAAGTGTTGCATTTTGCCTGTATAGGTGCAACCTTGAGATCTCAGCCGTCAGTCTTATCACCGGCCAACAGACTGCAAAGCCTCAGGAAGAGGCCGCGTAAAAGCAAAGAAGATGTGCTGTAACAAGTGATGTATCAGTCCATGGAAGAGAATTGAAAGGCACGGAACTGGAGGGAGAGCGAAAGGAGGATCCAGAAGGAAAACGCGATGCACCGGCGGCAAAGCACGGAACAGCTGATCAGCATCATGGAGCTGCAAGCGGACTCGATCCAGGCGCTTGTCGCCATGCAAGGGCATCACTACAGCCCTCGTCCCCCTTGCAGCCCTTGTCCTGGAACTCTTTCCCTTGTGCCCCATGGCTCCTCCAACCCACTTTCCCCAACATCCGGGTTCTTACCGCCCCCAGCTGTCTCCTACACCCCGAGCTTCACCATCCACCCACGGAAACTGCGACCCTTATCCACTGAACTCAACCCTCTCAACATGCCTTATAGCCATCCTGAAGTGCAGCACTCGGTGCACACCCACAGCACTCCAGAGTATGAAATCAGGACATACTCAAGTCTATGAGTGAATTGGTCCCCACCCCACCCCCTGGCCAGTCTGATATTTCTGTGTTACTTTGGTTTTTTTTCAATAAATGGAGTTTTTCACTTTGAAAACATACTTTATTGGTGCATAAAGCAAAATATACCTTACCCCAGGAAAGCCACAAGCACTACAATTCAGTGCACCAAACACTGCGCTTAACTCCCGTGCAGAGCAACAGACATTACTGGCGGCTTTCAGCCTCAAATTCCTCCCTCAAGGCATCCCTAATCCTTGCAGCCCCACACTGGGGCCCCTCTAATAGCCCTGCTCTCTGGCTGTGCAAACTCAGCCTCCAGGTGTTGAACCTCCGAGGCCCATGCCTGAGTGAAGCTTTCACCCTTCGCTTCACAAATATTATGGAGGATACAGCACGTGGATATAAACGCGGGGATGCTGTGTTCGGCCAAGTCCAGCTTCCCATACAGAGAGCACCAGCGGCCCTTCAAACAGCCAAAAGCACAATCCACAGTCATTCAGCACCCGCTCAGCCTGTAGTTGAAACGTTCCTGGCTGCTGTCCAGGCTCCCTGTGTAGGGTTTTATGAGCCACGGCATTAAAGTGTAAGTGGGGTCTCCAAGAATCACAATGGGCATTTCGACTTCTCCTATGGTGATCTTCTGGTCTGGGAAAAAAGTCCCGGCTTGCAGCTTCTTGTACAGGCCTGTGTTCCGAAAGATGCGTGCGTCATGCACTCTTCCGGGCCAGCCTGTGTTAATGTCAATGAAATGCCCACGGTGATCCACAAGCGCCTGGAGAACCATGGAGAAATACCCCTTTCGGTTAACGTAATCGTAGGCTAGGTGGGCTGGTGCCAGAATAGGAATATGTGTCCCATCTATCGCACCTCCACAGTTAGGGAAACCCACTTGTGCAAAGCCAGCCACAATGTCCTGCACGTTACCCGGAGTCACGGTTCTTCTCAGCAAGATGTGATTAATGGCCCTGCAAACTTGCATCAGCACAATTCTAATGGTTGACTTTCCCCACTCCAAATTGGTTAGTGACCGATCGGTAGCTGTCTGGAGTTGCCAGCTTCCAGATTTCAATAGCCACTTGCTTCTCCACTGTCAGGGCAGCTCTCAATCTCGTGTCCTTGCGCCGCAGGGCGGAGGCGAGCTCCTCACACAGTCCCATGAAAGTAGCTTTTCTCATCTGAAAGTTCTGCACCCACTGCTCATCATCCCAGACTTGCATGACGATGTGATCCCACCACTCAGTGCTTGTTTCCCGAGCCCAAAAGCAGCATTCTACGGTGGTGAGCATGTCCGTGAATGAGACAAGCAATTTCGTGTCATACGCGTTATGTGACTTGATATCCTCGTTGGACTCCTCACTGTCACTTTGGATCTTAAGGAATAGCTCGAATGCTAAACATGACGTGCTGGCGAGACTCGTCAGCATGCTCCTTAGCAGTTCGGGCTCCATTCCCACAGACCGAAAGGGAAGACAGAGCGCGCCGCACAGAAACGTTGAGAGATGGCACCAAATGTGGACAGAAACACAGGGATGAATCACGGGGTGTTGGGACAGGATCCAGAATGCCCCACACCCCACTCCCCCTTCCCACAAGCCACAGTGCCAGAATGGGAAGAGGTGCTGTGTGGGATACCTGCCCATAATGCACCGCTCCCAATGCCGCTTCAAGGCCGCGAATGTGGCCACGCCAGTGCGCTTGCAGCTGTCAGTGTGAACACACGGCAGTGCTTTCCCTACTGCGCTCTCCAAGGGCTGGTTTAACTCACAGCGCTCGACATTTGCAAGTGTAGCCAAGCGCTTTGAGAAGGTCCTAGTGAAAGGAATCCTCATGGTAATCTGTGCATGCTGTTTAGGCCTAGGCTACACTGGGAGCTGTACAGCGCTGTGAGTGAAACCCGCCTTCGTACAGCTGAGTAGGGAAAGTGCGTCAGCCTGTCCACACTGGCAGCTGCCAGCGCAGTAACGTGGCTACATTTGAGGCATTTGCAGCTGTACTGGGAGCGGTGCATTATGGGCGTTCAAGTGGCTGCAACGTGCTTTTCAAATGGGGGGGGGATGAGGGGGAGTGTGACAGGAAGTGTGTGGGGGGAGAGAGTGGATTTTTGGGGTATCCACAGAGTGTCAGCTCATTATCTCCTAAGCTTACACACCTCCACATCCCCTCCCTCTCTCTCAATCACTGAAAGCAAGCAGCAGGGGCTTTGTTTGTTTTTAAAGAGCAGATAAAATACAACTCAGGGAAACGGAGCCCGCCCCTTCCCCTCCCCCCCCCGCCGTTCTTTCCAACCCCCCCTGCCTCTCTCCAAGCCAACTTTGCTGCAGCATTCCTAACAGAGCCCCCCCACCCCGCCTGCAAACAGTAGCTGTGTTTGTTTTTTTGTAAAGCAGCCCCAGAACGGAGTCTGAACTCCAACCCGGAAGTGCCCTTTCCAAACAAAGGGAGCTTCCGGCGGTCAGTTACTGTGAATTCCCCGGCTACATTGAAGCCCCAGCGTTCCACCCACTGCGCAAGAAATGTTATTCCTCTCGGGGAGGTGGAGTACCAGCAGCGCTGTGTCTGAGGAGATGCAGCGCTGCACGTGCCTTGCAAGTGTAGCCAGTTAGTGAGTTACAGCGCTGCCGGCAGTTTTATTGCGCTGTAACTCAATGTAGTACGGTGAGGCCCTGAAACATAAACCCTTGTATCAGAGGCCTAAGGCCTGAGCTAAAGTAATGGGCAAGACTTTGCTAACATAAAGCAAAGTTAAGCTGTAAGCCAAAGGCAGGCCCTGCTCACAGAAGTTGGCAAGGAAAGGGCTGATGTTGCAGAAGTACACAAACCTAAAAGGTACCAGAACACTTGTACGTTCCACACAGATAACAAGGAACAGGCTGGCCCATCCTAAAGACAGGGGCAAAAGGGTAATATGATGGATAGAGTTGTTTTATTTGAACCAACATGTACAAGATGGGAGGCGGCACCTTACTACGTAGAAGGGGTTGTACCTGGTTACGTAGAGGGGTTGAACCTCAATACGTCAGGGGTGATGTGTAACTTGTTTGTACCTGTGTATAAGACTGCGTCCCTGGGGCGGTCTCTTTGTCTGGCCTAGGGGGCAGTGGAAAGTCCTGCCACTGACTGAGCCGGTCCATTGTCAGGGAGCATAAATTCGTAGTATGCCTGGTAGAGTCTAACAGGAACTATCACTGTGCTTCGTTTGACAATAAACCTGGCCGCCGTGCCTTCGTACCTTACTAGAGTCTGTGGTCTTTGGGGGTTCTCTCGGGTCTGTTGTGTCAGCTCTCTGCGCAGAGCTGGGGCAGCACACAGAGGGAACACGCATGCAGCCGACTGATATCAACATTGAACAGAACAGAGCAGAGCACCACACTGGTAGCCAAGGCCTGAGTGTAGCTGAAGGGTGTGGAAGTAATTTAATCAGGGAAGTTTCAGTTCCTAACAGCCAGACGTTTTCTGTTGTGAATGGATCCACTGACTTTCCTTTTGAAAGATCCAGTGTGGATCGCTTTGAGAAGGTCTCAGACGGAGTAAAAGCTGTTAAGAGAGTTGAGCAGCCCTATAACACCAAGCGGATGTGCTTGAGCAGTTTGTTGGGCAGACAAGGTTGTTGAGAGAGAAATGTCTCCATGCTGATTCTGTAAGTGAGCAGTCTGGGCTTCAGGGTCTGAGGACAGATTTGTCTACTAATGTTTTAGAGCAGAACAATTTTTTGGCTAAATGCTTAAGGATGCAGGGAAGAGCTAGCAAACCTCCACCCTCAGACTCTTTGGATTGGTGTGGTATCTCTTCAAGACGGAGTCCAGCCATGGAATTGGTAGCAGTTGAGAATCTGAAAACTGGTGAACTGGCTCCTGGTTGTGTTGATGCAAATGACCTGGCTGGCTGGGAGAAGAAAGACTTGCTAATAGGTGTTAGCACAGAGAGCACACCCAATCAGCCAGTGAATTCTGTTAAACAAGGGAAACCAGGGTTTGATCCTTCAGGACAAGGAGGAAAAAGAGAAGTTAATTTTGCAAAGGAAAGCCACAAATGCCACAAATTAACCCTAAAATGCCAAAACCCCAACGGTATTGAGCCAAAGGTGTGGCATGACAAACATGATTGTAGATGGACACTTGCAATGAAAGTATTGTTTTTGCTAATGGTAATTTTTGTAACTAATGTGATGCTATTACCAAGAACTGTAAAAATGTGGGTAAGATCTGAGTTGTGTATTGACCTGGGTCTAGGGCTTGGTCCTTTGGGATCAGGAGAACCTTTTTTCTCTTACTGGGGTATTGGTTTTCATAACCATTTGTCCCCATAACGAGTGGCACTGGTGGTGATACTGGGAAACTGGAGTGTCTAAGGATTTGTCTACACTACCTGCCCGATTCGGTGGGTAGCGATCAATCTTCTGGGGATCGATTTATCGCGTCTCATGTAAACATGATAAATCGATCCTAGAAGTGCTCTCCATTGACCCCGGAACTCCAGCTCAGTGCGAGGAGTAAGCAGAGTCGACGGGGGAGCCAGCCTGCGCCGCGTGGACCCGAAGTAAGTAAACTTAGTTCGATCTAAGATACGTCGACTTTAGCAACGCTATTCTTGTAGCTGAAGTTGCGTATCTTAGCTCGATCCCCCCCACCCAGTCTAGACCTGACCTAAGGGAATTGCTTGTATGACTTATGGTTAGCCAGTGGGGTAAAACCAAAGTCCTCTCTCTCTGTCTGGCTGGTTTGGTTCTTTAGAAGTGGAGAAACCCCAACCTTGGGTTGTAACTGCCCTGCTCTAAGAAATTTGCCCTAAACTGATACTCTTAGTTGTGTTCCACCAGAGGCAGCATCGTTACACTCTCTACTGTGCTAAACTCGTTCATTACTTCGTTCCTACATTCGTTCTCTCGCTCTTACCTTGAAAAGGGTCACGGTGGCGCTGTAGCACACGCTCAAGAGGAAGAGGGTGATGAAGACTGAAATGGTGGACCAGAGGCTGTCTAGCTCCTCGTCTCCATCCTCACTGCAAAACTCACCTGACACGATCACTTCTGTTGGGGGGAGAGAAAGAGACATCAACTCCGACTCAGCCACTGTGACAGAGAGCGCTCGGACTGTGCGTTCAACACCAACCCGCCTATCCCCTTTGCTACTCATCCTTCTGCCCCTCCACTCATCTATCTCTGGATACATCCTTCCATCTGTGACCACAAACCATCCATTATTCCATCCCTAGACTCACCCCTCCTTCCATTCATCCATCTCTAGATGCATCCATCCATCCACTCATCCCCATTCACCACTTTATTCATCGATGACCACAAACCATCGATCCATCAATTGGTCCCTAGAAACCTCCATACGTTCATCCATGCATGCACGCATACATCTGTAGATACTTCCATCCATCCATGACCACAAACCACCCATCGATCAATCCATCCCTAGACACCTCCATCCATCCATCTATGCCTCTCCACTCTAATCCATTCATGACCACATACTGCCCATCCGTCCATCTCTAGACACCTCCATCCATCCCCAGATGCACCCCTCCATCCATCCACCCATCCCTGCCCGCTGTGATGAAATGAAGGATGCAGAGCCTCCCAGGTCTCATCTCACTCGTCCCATGTGGCCATGGCCCTACACCCTGGCACTGAAGCTTGGCCGCGTGTTGAATTTCTCTGTGCCTTAGTTTCTCTGCCTGTGAATGGTGGCTCATGATCCCTCTGAGGTGGGTGAGGTGCCGTAATGCTGCCATGGTGGGGGAGCTCCCTAAAGACCAGGATGGATGGATTTCACGTGTGTGCCTCTCTGAGCCTGCTCCCAATGTAACTAAACACCCAGGAGTCACTTCAGGTGGGACGCAGCCACCTCTGGGCCTGTTTACACAGGGCTCTCTTGCCCAGGTGCAACCTGTAGTTGCCTCGGCTGCGGGATGTGGGGATTTTGAAGACTGTCGCTTTTATGAACAGAGCCATGAGTATTTTAAGGATGAGATCAACGCTTTCTCTGATAGGAAAGATGCTGCTCCCTGAAGCCCCCCCTACTGAGCCCCCTGCCATAGAGATGCCTGGAGAACAGGTGCATGGATCTGTGTGGGTGTATATTTGTCTCTCTATAAGTTGTGTGTCTCTCGGTGTGTACAAACACAACAACCCAGGTGGGAGAGACCCTGGGTCATGCCATGTTTCAGGTGTGACCATCTACACTGGACTGAGCTCGCTCTCAGCCAACCCCCCCACTCTCGTACTCTGTGTTCCCCTGCATTACCCGCAGGATAACAGACCTAACACTGCCGCTGCAGGCTACCCACCCTTTAATGCCAGGTGCGAGCTCTATGGTCGGCACTGGTGGGTTTGAGCCCTGCACTCGCCCATCCAGCCTTGGGGCTGATACACACATGGGGGGAGGGGAAGGAGTGAGGGTCTGGGTAGGAGATGGGGCTCATCATCTGTCCCACCCGACTGCCTGGGCCCCCTTTGTCACCAGAGCTAGTGAGACTTTAGTTGAGTCCCTGCTTACTTTGTGGGGACTGAGCCCCAGGGGCTGATCCCTGCTGCGGGGTGTTTGCTGTATGTTGTCCTATCTCCCTCTCCCCAGCTGTCACTGAGGGTAAGGGGTGGAGGGAGACCCTTTAGACTCCTAGCCAGCAGAGAAGGTGTGTGTGTGGGTCAGGGTATTTTAATTACCTTCCCCCCACTGACTCTGTCTGGAAAATCCCCCTGGGGCATCTGCTCCACTCTGGAGTGGAAGTGGGAGTAGAGTAAATGCTGATTCTGATATGGTGCCCACCTGTGTATGCATGGGTTATAGGCTAGAGAGGATCTCGCTTCAATGAGATGGCTTGGCAATCCAACGATCCACCTACTCACACTCCATCCATCCTTATCTCTAACCATCCTCCGTATCTAGTGGGAGTCTCAGAACACCTGGGTTCTGTTTCTAGCTCGGTAACTGATGTGACCTTGGGCAGGCCCCTTCCCGTCTTGGTGTCTCTGTTTCTTCTCCCTCTTTCTATATTTAGGTGTGAGCCCTTTGACACAGGGACTGTGTCCCACTGTGTCTGTGCCATGCCCAGCCCAACAGGGCCCTCTGAGTTGGGGATGGAGGTGCTACTTTAATCATAATAATAATCTCTCTCTCTTTTTCTCTGTGATATCTGTTGCTCTATGAGTCCTTCCCTCTGAAGTATGTATGTATCCATGTAACCATCTCTCTGAACACCTGGCCTTCCAGCTGAACTGGGCTTGGATATGGGCTATGCAGTATGTATGTGTGTAACTGTCCATCTACCCCACTCTCCATCACTGCTTCCATGGTGTGTATGTACCCATGTATCTACCCATCCTTCCTTCCTATTGCACCAACCCATCCTTCCTTCCATGGCATCTACTCATGTATCTACACATCCTTTCTTCCGATGGCACCAACCTATGCTTCCTTTCATGGCATCTACCCATGTATCTATCCATACTTCCATAGCATCTACCCATCCATCCATGGTATATATGTATCCACCCATATAGGATCTGGGAACTGGCATCCCCTGCCTTGTAGCATCTCAGCTTCTCCCAGCCTGAAACGTGGGACCTCATCCACCTTGGACTACCTGCAGATTTCACCCAGTCACACCAGAACAAGGAGACTTGGGGGTGAGCTCAGACTAGTTCCATTTATTCACATGTTGTCATTGAGGGCACAGAGATTATTTACAGGAAGCTGTACTGGACAATGCTAGCAGCACGGAGGGGAGGAGCCGTCTTCATTTACCAGAGACTTTGCTGACGCTGCGTTGGGTGAACTTCATCTGCAGGGCATCATGGATGGCCATGCAGGTGTAGGTGTCCCCACTGTTCCAGCTGGCCTTGCTGACTTTCAGCTTGCTGTAGAGGAAGAAGTTGGAGTCGCTGCCTCCATCCTTGATGGGTGGGGTGGTGATGTATTCCATGCTCTCGTCGGCTTTGTGGTTCTTCATCCACTGCACCGAGATGTCCTCGGGGAAGAAGCCCCTCGCCATGCAGGTGATGCTGACAGAGTCTTCGGAGCTGCTCAGCTCCTCATTGTGGGGGCGCAGGAGGTAGATGCCTGGGCCAGAGCGCCTGCCTTCGGTGGGGATGGGGGACACAGGGGAGCCATGCACATCACTCAGCTGGGGCCACACGGGGAGAAGGATGGGGCGTGTGTGCATGGCGGGAGGAGCATCCCCTCTCTCCTCCAGGATGGAGGGGCTGGGGACTGGGAGCTGGTAATCCTGGTGCACAGGATCAGGGATAGGATGGTCTCCATCTCACATGGGGACAGAAAGGGACCCAAGGCCGGGATCCCAAGTTGGAGGTTTGGGCTTCCCCTTACGGAGTATCCCTCCCTGCTGGGGGCTAGGATAGCGGAGTCTCTCTGTTTAGGGACCCTGCTCTCCTCCTACCTGGCTTCTTGACGATGGATTTGATGAGGGGTGAGGGCAGGTCCGAGTGCTCCACTTTGCAGGTGAAGGTCTCTCCGGCATCCCAGTCGCGGGTGAAGATTGGCATGGAGCTGGAGGCGGTGGAGGTGCCGTTGAACTGCGCAGTGAGGTTGTAGTGATTACTGCTAATGGACCCTGGCTTCTCCCGGGACCAGACCACCTGGAGGCCGGAGTCGTTAGGCAGGTTGACCACCAGGCAGGTGAGCATGGGGCTCTGGTCTACGTACAGGGCGGCGGGAGATGGGGGCACCAGGAAGATCTGGATGTTACTGCTAGACGACTTTTCTTCTGGAGACAGGAGAGTCCAGGTCAGCTGCTAGGCCTGGTGTCCCCTGCCAAGCTCGTCCCAGTCTCCCCCCCACTCCTCTCCCCCCTCAAGCCCAGCCCAGTGTCCCCCTCCCCAGAGGCGGTTTTACAGTAAAACTCAGGGTGTCCTGGCACGGGGCCCCCCAATGACAGGGGGCTCCAGGGCCTGGCTGCTGTGGGGGCAGAAGCTTGGTCCTGTCCAGTGGTGGATTTGGAGTGAGTGGGGCCCTGGGCTCAGCTTCATTTTTGGGTCCCCTCCTTGGGACTGAGCCAAGAAAAGGAACGTTCTCTCTTATCTCCCTTATCGCTGGGGGTCTCGGCGGCCCACGCAATGATCGTTCCAAATGTTACTTGTACCGTTACTGAACTATCACAGAGCGCTTTGGCATGGACGGGGAACGGCGAGAAACTTCCTGTTCACACTGAGGCACCCACGAAGGCTGGCAACGGCCGCACCTTCAGCACCCGCTGCACTGCCAGAGTCTCCCAGAGCGAGTGGCTGCAGGGCAAGACGTACACCTGCAAAGTGACCCACCCGGGCAGCGGCACCAACCCGCAGGACCACGCCCACAAGTGCGAAGGTGACGGCAGCAAGTGACAGGCTGCCTAGGAAGAGGAGGGGCAGTGGCGGATTTAGAGTGAGTGCAGCCCTGGGCTCAGCTTTATTTTTGGGGCCCCACCTTGGGACCCAGCCAAGAAAAGGAACATTCTCTCCTATCTCCCCCGCCCCTGTTTTTCTTTCTTGTTTTCTTCATCCTCCCCCTGTAAGTAATAGCAAGTAAATGACAATAAAGTTAAATAGATACCTTCCTTCTTCTTGTAGTCGAGCTTCTTTTTCCACAGTCCACTTGAAAATCGCTGGGGGTCTCGGCGGCCCACGTAATGATCTTTGCAAATATTGTCTGTACCATTAACTAGCTATTGCAGAGCACTTTGGATAAGAGCCCTTCATAAAAACATTGGGGTGCAGGGTCTGGCCAGGGTTAGGGTGAGGAAGGGGGCTCGGGACTGGGGCACGGGGTTGGGGTGTGGAGAGCTTACCTGGGACAGCTCCCGTGTAGTGTGAGGAGTGCAGGTGGGGATGTGGGGGGGTTCAGGAGTCAGGGAGAGCAGGGCGATTGGGGGGGGTACGGGGAGTGTTGCAGAAGCCAGGGAGAGCAGGCTGCTGGGGGGCTGTGATGGAGTGCAGGAGTCCAGGCTGGGAGTGTCTGAGGGGTGCAGCAGTCAGGGCTGCGGGGGCAGGGTGTGGCCAGGAGTTAGGGTGATGGAGGGGGCTCAGGACTGTGGGGGCAGGGTATTGGGGTGTGGAGCGCTTAGCTGGGACAGCTCCCATGTGGTGCATGTTGGAATGCGGGGGGGGGGGGTTCAGGAGCTCCCGTTTGGTGCTTAAGGTGGGCGTGGGGATGTGGGGGGAACTGGGTATGTGTGGGGGGTGCAGGAGTCAGGGCAGGGGTCGTGGGGGTGCTCCCAGCTCCATGACCCACCCCAACCCCCTGCCCTCAGCGGCTCACGGAAGAGGGACGGGGGGGCATGTGGAGGGGCAGTGCAGGGAACAAGCTCCTGCCCCCACAGCTGCCCGGCCCTGGGACCCCCGTGTTTTACTCTAAATTTGCGTCTGGTCCTGCCCACTCCAGGGGCTCCTGCTGCAGGCTCCGCCCCCACTGGCAGCCAAGCTCCCCCCTCCCCCGCCTCCTCCCCTGAGCGCGCCACGTTCCCCCACTTTCCCAGCCTCTCGCCCGCTGCCGAACAGCTGTTTGCCGGCGCTCCAGGCGTTGCGGGAGGGACGGGGAGGAGCGGGGCCGCAGCGCACTTGGAGGAGCACGTGGAGAAGGGGCGGGGGCGGGGCCTTGGGGAAGGGGGTGGAATCGGGGAAGGGCGGAGCAAAGGTGGATCCCTGCACTTCCCCTACACATCCCCCCCGACCCCCCGCCATGAGCCACCAGGGGCAGAGGGCTGGGAGCACATCCACGACCCCAGCCCAGCTCCTGCAATCCTGCACCCTTCCAGCCCCCCACACACCCCCTGGCCCCTGCCCTCCCTGACTCCTGCACCCACCACATTCCCTGCCCCCCCCACACCCAGCCACCTGTCCTCCCTGACTCCTGCACCCCCGCATACTTACCCAGTCCCCCCACACCCCATGCCCTGATGCTTGCACACCCCTGCATACCCCCCTCCCTCAGCTCCAAACAGGCCACCCCACATTCCCACCTGCACCCCTCGCACCAAATGGAGCTGCCCCAGCTAAGCGCTCCACACCCCAAACTCCTGACCCAAGCCTGAGCCCTCTCCTGCACCCTAACTCGCTCCCAGACCCTGCACCCCCAGCCCTGACTCTTGCACCCCCCCTCACACACCCCCAGCCCCCAGACCTCCCTGACTCCTGCACCCCCCACACATCCCCACCTGTATTCCTTGCACCACACGGGAGCTACCCCAGGTAAACGCTCCAGACCCCAATCCCCTGCCCCAGTCCCGAGCCCCCTCCCTCACCCTAACTCCCTCCTGGATCCTGCACTCCCTCACCCTAACCCTGGCCAGACCCTGCACCCCAACGTTTTTTTCCATTGTTTTTATGAAGGGCTCTTATCCAAAGCACTCTGCAAAGATCATTACGTGGACTGCCAAGACCCCAGCAATTTTCAAGTGGACTGTGGAAAAAGAAGTTCGACTACAAGAAGAAGGAAGGTATCTATTTAACTTTATTGTCATTTACTTGCTATTACTTACAGGGGGAGGATGAAGAAAACAAGAAAGAAAAACAGGGGTGGGGGAGATAGGAGAGAATGTTCCGTTTCTTGGCTGGGTCCCAAGGTGGGGCCCCAAAAATGAAGCTGAGCCCAGGGCTGCACTCACTCTAAATCCGCCACTGCCCCTCCTCTTCCTAGGCAGCCTGTCACTTGCAGCCGTCACCTTCGCACTTGTGGGTGTAGTCCTGCGGGTTGGTGCCGCTGCCCGGGTGGGTCACTTCACAGGCGTATCTATTGCCCTGCAGCCACTCGGTCTGGGACACACTGGCATTGATGCTGGTGCTGAAGGTGTGGCCGTTACCAGCCTTCTTGGGTGCCTCAGTGAGAACGGGAAGTCTCTTGCCGTTCACCGTCCATGCCATCAAAATGTACTCGGGGTAGAAGCCGGAGATTAAGCAGATGAGCTGGACAGTGGCTGAGTTCTTGGAGCAGGAGTAGCGGACTTCCACCTCGGGGGCATGGGGTACAGGGGGAGAATGGCTCTCTGGGAGAAGGGGGGCAGGGGTTAGTTTTTGTCCAGACCCTTTCTGTGTCCCTCCACCCTTCTATCTGCAGCACGGCGCCTCCTTCTGAGCCCCCCGCTCCCTGCAGCACTGTGCCCCCTTCTGAGCCCCCCGCTCCCTACAGCACGGCGCCCCCTTTGGAGCCTCTGCCCCTGTCCCTGCGTTGCAGCACCCATCGCTCCTCTTTGCGTGGTCTCTCTTTTCATCCCTCCACCCTTCGGTCGTGGTCTCTCTCCCCATACCCAGCACTATCTACCTGTCCCCATTCACTCCCATCTCTCTGCGGTGTCTCTTTCTCCGTCCATCCACCCACCACAGTGACTCCATCAGCTCACAGCACTAGCAGGCTCCCATCCTCTCTCCCTGCAGCAGTCACCAGATCAGGGACCTGAGAGACCCCCAACCCCTCCCTTCCCCCCCGGCTGCGCCGCGCGGTCCCTACTTGGGATTTCCTTGGAGATGCTGGAGCTGGTGGGCTGGTGCTGAACCTTGCAGCTGTAGGTGTCAGACTCCCAGCTGCTGGTCGGGACGGTGACCTGGCTGCTGAGCGAGTAGAGGCCGCTGGAAGATTGCACGGAGGGATAAGTCTTCACGCCTGGGGCAGCAACGTTTGGGCTCCACGTCACGGTGACCGGCTCGGGGAAGTATCCTTTGGCCAGGCAGCCGAAGGTGACCTGGGGGGTGGTGACTCCGCCGTTGCAGGAGGTCAGGGGGAAGACGGATGGGGCCGTGGGGCTAGCTGCAAAGGGAGAGAGCGTGAGGCCATGAGACCCAGCCCCTACCCCGCTCCATTCAGCACAGGCCCCTAGCATGGCACTGGGGCCGGCACTGGTCACAGCAGGTCAGTGCACAGCCAGGTAGAGAACCCAGGTGTCCTGTGTCCCAACCTCTGCTCTATGGACTGGATGATTCATTGTGCTGGTGCCATTGTTCAGCAGTAACACGGGTTGATTTCACAGAGTGGAGCTTTGTTCCCAGTACTTTGCACCGGGTTTTTTCTGTGGAACCAAAAAGATTTAGGTGCCAAAGTGGCAGCGAAATTTCCCTTGGAGAAATCACAGTGTCTGCAGCTAGAAAACAACCAAGTTTTTGACCAAGGAACTGAAATTGGGGGACACTTCTGGGCTCTCTGAAGAAGGATCAAACCACTAACGTTTGGGTCTTTAGGTCTCCAGCTGAAGACATGCAGATGTTATTCTAGCAATTTTAGCTTGGGTATTAATATTAAATGTTATATTGTCATGAGGCTCCTAGATTCATTGCTAACATCATCAGCCCCTAGTGACCAATTAGCAATTCTGTATCTCAAACGCACGTAGTTAGATGTCCTGGGAACTCACTTGAGACACTGGTAGGAAAGACGGGGACTGTCCAAGTCAACCCAGGACAAATGGGGCCTTTGGGTTAGAGTTCGGGTTATAATTATACACAGGGGAGGAGGATTAAGGGTTAGCGATTTGGGTTAGGTGGTGGGGTTAAGGGCTGTGGGTTGCAGGGATAGAATTAAAGGTGATGGTTTAATGGTTTGGGTCAAATACCTTTCCACTCTGAAGTTCAATATTTAGCTCCGCTGAAAGGCCAAGTTAGGAACCTGAACTTGGAGCTGTCGCCTGACAGCGGCTGCCGGTTACGTCCAGCCCCGGGCAGCCAAGCTCACATCTAGCTGTGCTGGGAACTCCCCACGCTCGGCTCTCAGCTTGGAGCATGAGCGCAGAGCTGGTGGAGGGAGGCAGGGACGGCCAGAGAGACACGTTCCTGCACTCGGTGAGTTCAGGGTTTTACCTCTGACCAGGGACCTGCCAGAGGGGAAATTTATGCCTCAGTTTAGAAAGTTTTTGCTTGCAAATATTTGCGACTGGGCTAAAGGGAGGAGACGATGAAAGCTCCTTAGAAACAATTCAGCTCTTCCCCCAAACCTCTAGTTGTAGCCCCCGAACCCTGAGCGCCCCACGTCTGCTAATGGCCCTGAGTCCTGACCCCCAGCCTCCTGCTATCCCAGCCGTGGCCTCCCCGGAACTCCGCCGGTTCCCCTCACTCCTGATCTGCAACCCCTGCTATCCCAGCCATGGTCTGCCCCCAGCTCTGCTGTTAACCCTCACTCCTGACCTGCAGTCCCTACTAGCCCAGCCCTGGGCTCTCCCATTGAGCTCTGCCAGTTCCCCTCACTCCCGACACGCAGCCCCCTACTATCCCAGCCCTGGGCTCACCCCACAGCTCTGCCGGTTCCTCACACTCCTGACCCGCAGTCCTGGTGTCCGCCCCTCAGCTGTAATGGTGCCTCTCACTCCCAAGCTTCAGCCCCTGCTACTCCAGCCCTGCAGTGCCAGTGCCCCTGAGCGGGACCGGGAGCCCCCATTGCTAGCCCAGCCCTGTCTGTGCCCCTCACTCCTGACCTGCAGCCCCTGCTGGCCCAGCCCTGGGCTCCCCCTCCCAGCTCTGCCAGTGCCCCTCACTCCTGACGTGCAGCCCCTGCTGGCCCAGCCCTGGGGTCCCCCTCCCAGCTCTGCCGGTGCCCCTCAATCCTGACCTGGAGCCCCCTGCTAGCCTAGCCTTGGCCTTCTCCCAATTCTGCTGCTGCCCCTCACTCCCAACCTGCAGCCCCTGCTAGCCCACCCCTGTCTATGCCCCTCACTCCCAACCTGCAGCCCCTGCTAGTCCACCCCTGGGCTCCCCGCACAGGACTGCTGGTGCCCCTCACTCCCTCACGCAGCCCCCTACTATCCCAGCCCTGGGTTCACCCCACAGCTCTGCTGGTTCCCCACACTCCTGAAACGCAGCCCCTGCTAGCCGAGCCCTGTCTGTGCCCCTCACTCCCGACCTGCAGCCCCTGCTAGCCCAACCCTGGGCTCACTGCCTACAGGTCTTTCAAAACTGTTATCCTAGCTTATAGGTGGAGTGTGAGATAAGCAGCTCTGTTCCCATGTCTCTGCTGGGGGAGGGGGGGGCACAGCCTGGCCTCCCCAGCATATCCCCGTTTGTCTCTGATAGGGTTAAAACACCCTCTGCACTCATGTGACAAGCCAATAGCAGCCACTTTCCTGTAATTTACTCACCGAATCACCGGCCATGTTGGGTCGTGGCCCGGCACTGTAGAGCCGGGGGTTCTGTCCGGGAGTCCAGCTCTGCTCTGTGTCTGTCGGGCAGCTCTTCTGAGGTATCTTTGGCTGTCAGACATCCCCTCTCCTCCCCCAAAATGGTAGTCAAGATAATTATAAATTTGGAACAATAGATGACGCTCTCTGGGGAGTTTTCACTGTTACAGCTGGCGAGAAAATTGGACAGGTGGGTGAGCCCAGGGGGCTAAAAGTGGGGTGAGAAAACAACCTCGGCGTGACTTTCACTTGCGTAAACTTCCCCTTTTCAGCCCTTGTTGTTTGTTTGTTTGTTTGTCGGTTTCCCCCAGAGATTCGGTCACGCAGGCTGCAGAGCTCAGAAAAGATTGAGGCCTCCTGGGTGGTCTTTTTGAGAACCTGCCATGCGGGAGGGTGAAGAAGGAGACTCTACGGCTGTCCTGGAACTGGGGATAGAACCCAGGAGTCCTGACTCCCAGCCCCCTCTCTCTAACCTAGGAGATCCATGTCCACTGCCCGAGCGGGGGACTGATCCTAGGAGGCGACGTTTCAGCTCCACTTGCACTAACCTTGTAAAGCCCAGAGAAAGAACCCAGGAGTCTTTGCTCCTTTGACGGTGCTGAGAAGCAGTTGGGTGGTTCCTCGCACCATGACTGGTGGTGGGACGTCAACCGCAATTTGGCGTGTTTAGAACTTAGCGATTCGTGGCATTTCAGGGCACAAGAAGGGATCACTGGGGTCGGCATGTCCCCCGGCGATCCTGGCCCAAGCCCCCACCTGCTGGTCGAGCAGAGCAGTTAGAAAGAGAGGCCGAAGCTGACTTTAAAGACTCCGAGTCATGGAGAGTTCACAACAATCCAGAGATAAGGACTGCAACCCCCCCAAATACTGCAAAGCTGGGAAAACCACCTGGGAGTGAATATTTCACCCTCAGTGAATTTCCCCGGGACCTGTCCGTGTCCCAGAGAGGCAGATTGAAGAGCCCAGTATCTGAGGTGAATGGTTTGAAAGATCTGTTTGCACAGAAAGGCAGGGAGCGGAGGAGAAAGGGCGCGTGTTGAGTTATCTCATCAATCCACGACTCATGGAGGGCTCTTCCCTGGCTTTAACAAACGGTCTTGTCATCAAAGAGAGGAAGGGACTCGGGGAACTGGGTTCTTTTCCCAGTTCTACCACAGACTCCCCTCGTCACATTGGGGAAGCCACGTCATCTCTGAAGGCCTCAGTTTCCCCATCTGTTCAACGAGGATTATGATGCTCACCTCACACCTGAGAGCTGAGGAGGGCTGGACTCATGTTGTGAGGCGCTTGGGGAATATTTCTGCCTTATAAAGACCCAGAGTCTCCTCTCAGCATCACTCGCACAAAACCAGAGCTACTCCACTGGCGTTTCCCCAGGTTTACACTGGAGCAGCCGAGGGCAGAATCCCATTTCTCCTGTTTTTCGTCCATCGCTAGGACACCACGTCACAATGGAAAGTTAAAGGCAGAGGGAAGGTCTGTGACAGGCCCAAGGTCCCACAGCAGCTGGGAACAGAACCTAAGAGTCCTGACTCCTTTTCCAGTGAATTGACCACTGGGCCCTAGAGCCATCAGGCCATAGAAGGAGGTGGAGAGACGGATGTAGGTTGATCAGTGGCGTGGGTTTCCGATTTCCCCCCATTTTGATGGTTTCTCTTTTATTCTCTTTCTTTTTCCAGTGAAACCCACAAGCCCGTCTGTCTTCCCCCTGGTTCCCTGCTGCACCCAGACTGGCAATGCTCCCCAGCACACAAGCTTGGCCTGCCTCGTAACTGGCTATTTCCCAGCACCAGTGCACATCAAGTGGAATTCTGGCCAAGTGACCGAGGGGGTCAAAACTTTCCCAGAGGTGACGATGAGCGATGGGCTCCTCACCCAGAGCAGCCTGCTGATCAACCCTGCCAGTTCCCGGCAGGGTGACACCTACCAGTGCGAAGTGAGGCATGAAGGCATAGCAAAGCCAGTGTCGAAGAAGTTCCCTGAGGAATGTAAGACATGCGGTGGGGGGAGGACGGGACAGCCAGGCTGAGATTTTCAAAGCGCCTAGAGGGTCTGGGAGCCAGTTAATCTTAATCCACATCCTGTAGGCACCCTGGAAAAATCTCAGCCTGAAAGACTGGGGAATGTTTGGGCCAGTTTTGAAACACACTGAGCCCTGGTGCTTTGTCACTGCAGAACTCCCGCCCCCAGTGCCCCTCTCCATGGACCTGGAACGAGGAAAACCTTAGCCTGAAATGCACCCTTGGGCAGAGACCTATCTTCCACTAAGGGGGAGATTTTTCAGCCCTGCCTAAAGGATTTAGGCACCTGGTTCCCATGGCCACTTGACATATAAATCCCTTACGCACCTTGGGAAATCTTAGATACGCAGATGGGCTGAAATGGCATCGAAGTCTCATGCTGGCCCTTCTGTACAGGGGAAAACTTCGGCTCAGTGCCCTACTCCCTCAGCCTCACCCTCACCAAGCCCAAACCAAACTTCTCCCATGGAAGGAGGGAGAACAAAGACAATTCACCACTTCAGTCCAAAGCCCAGCTTTGCTCACACAAAGTCTCAAACCAAACCCAGTGCAGCTCAGAGCACAGGGTTCCAGCCACCAGGGCCCCCTCCAGCGTTCAGCCGGCTGCATGGGGAGCACCCCCGTTTTCCCACTAGGTCACCTTTCTTGCATGTTTGCTAGGCCTCCTTCCTGGTCCACATCTAGAGATTTCCCCTCAGGTGCTTTCCTCAGCACTGAGCCAGAGGCTCTCCCTTCTATAGACTGCAGCAAGCGGCCCCATGAAACTACAATTCCCAGCAACCGCTGGCCTTAGAGGGGCTCTACCCCCGTACAAGCTAGCACTCGGTTACACCTCTTTGTCATGGAGCTGTGTGTGTTTCCTGCACTCCGGCTGTTCTGGGGCATCCTTTGAAATGGATACAACCCCAGAGCAGCAAACCTAGGCATTCTGGGTTTGGAACTTCAACGGGTCATTGCCACTGTGCTGACTTACATCAGTTGAGGATTTGACCCTTTATCCGTAGTCAGACACAGTCAGTCCACTCCCTGGTTTTCCTCTGATGCCATGTCAGGCTGTACAGCACCACGGTCCCCCTTACACAGGGGACAGTAATTGAGGAAAATAAGTTCAAATAAACAAACACAGCTCCAGTTCCAGCTTTGTCCCTGCTGTTTACCAGGGAGAACACACTCCATGCAGCATGTGCAGAAACAATGCACGGAGGCATTTAATATTTGCCTAAATTATTTAAGGGCCCAGTTCCCATTTGTTTCAATCCCCATACATGGCTGTGAAAAATCTCAGCCCTAGAGGCTGAATAAAGTACTCGATGTAAACGTACCACAACAAGGTGGGGGTTTGTTAGTGCTGGGAGGACTGTAGAGTTAGCAGTCTCTCTGGAAGGGGAGTGGGGATCTACAGAGAGTGACACTGGACTGTGTTTTCCCCTCTCTCTGCTCTCAGTGTGTGTGTCGACAATGCCACCCCAGGTTCACGTCCTGGTCCCCAGCTGCGAGGACAGCTCCACAGAGAGCCAGCTGGAGCTGGTTTGCCTCCTCCTGAGCTTCAAACTCGACAAAGCCGACGTGAAATGGCTGGTGAATGGAAAGGAGAGGAGCCCCCCCACCCCGGCCTTTTCCTCTGCAAAGGGCACAGACGGCTTCTACATGGGGCAGAGCCGCCTGAAAGTCACCAGGGAGAGCTGGGAGAAGGGGGACGTCTACACCTGTCAAGTGTCCCACCCGGCAGTGGGAACAGAGCTCTCCATGCACAACACCAGCAAGTGCTTGGGTGAGGGGTTACCCCAGGCATGGCGGGGAGGTGGGGTGGAGAGTTACTCAGAAACCTGCCCTGCCTAGGGTAGGTGGGACTGCACCTAGACACCAGTGTGATGGGAGACATGGGAGCACCATAGAGAAATGGTCACTGTAGGTGGATGGGAAGAGATAGAGATATAAAGGGCGGTTGGATGGACGGGATGTACACTATCAGTGTTCTGACAGAGGTGGATGGATAGATTAGATTAGATTAGATTTTGCTAGTCTTTTTCTGCCTTTCCACATTATTGGAACAGGTCAATGACATCTCTTTGCATTTCTCAGCCTGCCTCAGAAGCTCACTTGACCCAACCATCTACTTAACCAAACCTTTCTATGAAGACGTCATCAAAAGTTCTGGTCATGTTACCTGTCTAGTTTTGGGTTATGATTTAGCAGCCAGCAGAATTGCATGGAACATCGATGGGCAAGTCAGCTCTGTGGCGATGACAGAACCCCCACAAAAAAACAACAATGGGACCACCAGCCTGGTCAGTTCTCACCCTGTGTCGCTGGCACAATGGGGAAAAGGCACCAAATTTACCTGCAAAGTGACCACACCCTGTTCTGGAGAACTAACCGAGGACATAATCATGAGTAATACAGGTGAGTAGCCTTGGCATCTCAAAGGGAAAGGCAAACTCCTGTCACTGTTAATTGGTATAAGGGGTGAAACTCACCCTGCCCAAGTCCTAGGCAGCCTTAAGTCCCAGTTAAACCCCCAAGTCGGACTGTAGTGGAGCCTAGGCCCTCAGGACAGGCGTGTATTGCAGGTATAATTTGTATTTCCCCTATGAATCTCTCATTCTCAATCTCTCATTAATTTCCACTTGCACAGTTTTCCCTGTCTTCTTATTAAGTTCCAGCTCCTCCAAGAATTTCACTCCCTCGCCTCCCTGGGATCCGGGGATGTGGCCTGTTGGGCATTTAGTGTCTTATTTGTGACTCTGATCTGATATGCATATGTCCTTCTTACCACCGGAAATCAGGCTGGTTCTTGTCACCCGGCATCTGGCCTTTCAGGGATATTTCTGGTGAGAATCTTGAAGAGTCTCCAGTGGAGTTATGTACCCAAATCCCATTGAAATACCCAAGGTGTCCAAGTCCCTTAGCCAACCTTTGAATGTCTCAATTGTGTTGAATTTTGCTGTTAGCGTTTGATGGAGGGAAGGGGCTCCATCTGAGTGTGCAAATGGGTTGGTGACCCAGTGTCATGATGATGCATGGTGTAGACTTGGGGTGAAGAGGTTTAAGGTTTGGGGTGAAGGTTCAGGGTTTGGATGCAGGACAAGCTCAAAGCACCCTGTCCATCTGCATTACTGTAAAACCAAGCTGAGGATAACGATCATGATTATGGGCTCGAAGGAGATGAAGATGATGTTGATGAGAATGAAGAAGGAAATGAAGATGCCGAAGGAGAAAAAGAGAGAGAACGTTAGAATGCTGAAGGAGATGCTGAAAATAAAGAGAAAGAGGATGATAATGAAGATTTTGATCTGAAGAAGATTAATATAAATAGTAATGAAGTGATTATGAAGACAAGGGAGGTGAAGAAGATGAATATGATGATGGTGATGTAGATGAAGATGAAGATGATGATGTTAAGTTGTTGCCGTTTAAGGTTGAGGATCTGGAAGGTCACTGTGCTTTCTGCGGGGAAGGCTCGGGAGTTCAGTTGAGTCTTTTGGTGAATTTCCAGGGGATGATATTCAATTGTTGGGTTTCTATTTTGCCTGATCTAGCTTCACACATACTCTGAATAACTGCCCTCCCTGGCCCTTTCACACAGGGATAGCTGCTGGATCTAAGTCCTTAACTTAGACATGCAAATGCAGTCTTATTCTTCTCTTGCCCCTCTTCCTTTTCATTTAGGCATCAGTAAGAAGGAGCCCTCAGTCACCGTCTCCCGAGCTTACCACAACGACATCTCCGGGAACAGAGTCTCCTTGACTCTCATCTGCGAAGCTAGTGGCTTTTACCCTGAAGAGATCAGCATCTCATGGTTGAAGAACAACTCCCCGGAACTCAAGTCCAATTACAACAATGGCCCTGTGTCAGGAAGCGGCACTTTCTCTGCCTTCAGCGTCCTGAAGGTTGAGCAAAGTCAAGGAGAAGGAAATTACACCTGCGTGGTGCATCACCCGGCCATGGAAGAGCCCAAGACTGTTGTGGAAAAGCTGTCCCTCGGTAAGTGGATTCCAAGAGGCAGGTATTAATTTGGGGATGTCCACACGCTTTCTTATCCCATCCAGCCAATGGCGTGAACAACTGCATGACTCCATGTGAGCTCTGGTGGGAGGGTAGGAAATGAAGGATTTCCATCTGCATTATGATGCCATCTTTGTTGAAACCAAGAACTGCACGATTAATTGCAACCTGAGGTGGCTGGGGAATGTCCCATCCACTCCAGTGCAGGAGAGTTCCCTGTATTCCCAAGGCATTATCCAGTATGAAATGCCCCATGTAGTTGGGATCCCACCCCACCCCTGGAGAAGATGATTCCACAGCTTCACAGACCCCATCACCACTAATGGAAGTGAAGGAAAATGGTCCTAATTGTAAGAGGGAATTTCAGGGTAGGAGCAGAATGTAATCTCATTGGGCTGTGATTTGGCTAAGACAATGGGATGGACACTCTTGCTCTTGGGGAAAGTTCACAGAGGTCTTTCATGGCAGGGAGGTGGTTTGCTGAAAATGTTCTTTCCTTCTTCACCATGGATTCCTCTGGGAGTTAGTCATAGACTTTAAGGTCAGAAGGCACCATTATGATCATCTAGTCTGACTAGTTGTTTGCTTCACACTTGGACATGGATTCCCACGGTGGCAGAGTCACAGTTTTGCCCTTTTGGTCCCTTCTGATTCCTCAAATGTGTTGTCAGCACACTAGGAATGTCTTCATGGATCTGCAGCCATGACAGGCACCAATTAAAAACTGGTCTCAACGAAAAGATGAGCTGGGGTTGGGCAGATTCCGTATCGGCTTCATAAGCCGACGAATTCATGCAAACAAAGGAGAGAAAAACCCTGAACTCCATTGCCCCACAGCGGGGCTTGGGCGTCCATATGAATCTGGAATCCCAGCTCCAGTAGCATCCACTTTACAAATTAATCTCATGAGCGACTCCAGGCATATCCTTCACACAACAGTCAATAGAGGACATTGTGCCTGAATGCCAGGGCTCCCATCAGTCTGGCCTTCCCTGCTGAGATTTCTAAAGGAATTCGAGCTCTCCCTCCCCCATCGGCTTGCAGTGGGAGTTGGTGGACTCATGCCCTGGGGGACCTTGTCAGACCATTGGTGTGAAATATAAACAGCCTTTCTGCCTGTGGAAGGGGTAGGTGTACCCTAGAACACAAAGTCCGTCGTGAGCTGTGGTTGCGGTGTGGGGTCTAGTGGTTAGAGCAGGGGGGTCTGTGTGCCTGGCATGAGCATGGGCAGGTCATTTGTCCTCTGTGTCCCAGCTGCCATCTCTGGGAAATGGGGATAACTATGCGGAGCTCAGGCATGTCATTGAGCTAATGAATTTCTGGCTGGAAGGACCCTGAGTTGAGCACCATGGCAGGTCTGTCCCTGGCCATGTTTTCCGCAATGGAGCTTTCTCCCAACAGAGCCGGAGACCTTCAGATTTGCTCCTAAGTCCCAGAGACCTATCTACCCACAATAGACCCAGAAATTCCAATCCCTCGAATAGTTGGAGAATCTCAGCCCTTGTTCCCGCTGCTCCATAAGTTGAGGGTCCCGTCCCTCCCACCAGGGAACCCAGTGTCCTATTTCCACATCCAATGACCCTCAGCCCCTTTCCCAAACAGCCGCTGGGCTTTGCACCCCTGAGAGGGAGGCACTCAGTGACCACCTGGTGGCTATTGAAATATTTGATCAGCCCATCCCTCAATGCTGCCTCCTGCCTCCAACCAGGTGGCAGCAACTGTAATCAACACCCTCTGGAGGTCTCTCTCCTTCCCCCTTCCCTGGAGGATCTCTACATAATGCAGAACGCCACCATCACTTGTTTGGTGAGTGGGATGGAAACCCCTGGCAGCCTGGAGGTCTCCTGGAACCGGGGTAGCGGGGGCCCATTGGCCGTGGTCTCCAGGGAGCCGGTACTGCGGGACGATGGCACCTACAGTGCAACCAGCATCCTGCGGGTGTGCGTGGAGGAGTGGCAGGCGGGGGAGGAGTTCACCTGCAGCGTGAAGCACCAGGACATCCCATCGGCCATCGTCAAGACCGTCACCAAGAGTCACAGTAAGAACGCAGCCTTTCCCCTGTAGGGGGCGCCAGATCCAATCCAGCCTCAAGCTGGGGGGACTGGCTTGGTCAGGGGAATGGGGCACGGGACTATCTGTCTCTAGGGGGCGCTAGCTCTGATCTGGCTTCAGGTCTTTGGGACTGGGGGTTACAAATTTGTGGGTGGGATGAAATGTGCAAATGTATGAGACAGAAGGGGAACGGAGAGCCAGGACTCCTGGGTACATTTTCTGGCTGTGGGAGTGGAGTGGGATGCAGTGGGTTAGAATAGGGAGACTGGAAGCTCTGACCCCGGGGTTCTGGCCCCTTTTCATGGAAGATATTTGGTTCAAGGGGGTTAGTGTGGCCTGAACTCCTGGATTATATCTATGGGTCTGGGAGGGGAGTGGGGTGTCTAGTGGGATATAGCAGGGGGATGAGGGTGGGGGATGGTAGCCAGGACTCCTGGGTCCCAAGCCTTACCATTTATCCCTCGCTGTTTCTCATGGCAGAGGTCTCCCTCCGGGCTCCTTCTATCTACGTCTCCACTCCTCACGCCGAGGAGCTGGCTCTCCGGGAATCGGCCACCATCACCTGCCTGGCCTCCGGCTTCCGGCCCAGAGACATCTTGGTGACATGGACCCAGCACGACCGGCCTGTCCCTCAGGAAGTGTACACCAATGTCGGCCCTGTCCGGGAGGCTGGGAAGGAGGAGCGTTACTTCATCTACAGCAAGCTGAATGTCTTGGCATCCGAATGGGAGCGGGGGGACACCTATGCCTGCGTGGTCGGGCATGAGGGTCTGCCCATGACCTTCATCCACCGTAGCGTGGACAAAGCCTCCGGTAAACCCACCACCGTCAATGTCTCTGTGATCTTGTCCGACACCGACGTCACGTGCTACTGAGGAGCAGAGCCCTGTCTGCTCTTCACTGCGTATCTGAGATGGTCACAGAACCTTGTGGGGTCTGGGATTCCTCTGAGCCTGTGTGTAAAGCTGTGGGAGCTCTGGTGTACAGAGCATGGCTCTGTGTGGAATATGCCCAAATAAAAATGCAACGTGCCAACATTGGTGATGAAGGGTGTGTCTTCTGACAGAGACTGTCTCTGTGTCTTATCTACCTACTCACCATTCCTCCCACAGCATCTAGAACTATCCATCCATCTTTCTTTCTATCTCTCTAGCCATCCTCCTTTCCAAACGGATTGTCTACATCAATTCATCCTTCCACAGGATCCATCCATCCATTCTACCCTCTGCAGTACCTGCCTCTTTGATTCCACAATATCCATCCATCCATGCATGCAAAATTATGCAATCTTCTCTCAGCATCCATCCATCCTCATGCAGTGTCATGTTTCTACCTGCCCATCCCGCTGCAGTGAGTTGCTATCCATCCATTATAATTCATGATATTGCAACTCCTTGATCTCTTGTCTGAGGTTAGGGTCCCATTGTGAAGGGCACTGCACGAACACACACAGAGCTAATGTCCTGGGACCAAGGAGCTGATAGTCTAAGCAGACAGAGGCTGGAAGGGGCACAAAGGGATTAAATTTGGGTCGCTAAAAGGGAGTGAGACACCCAAATCCCACAGCCATTGTGAGTTTATTTTATGGGCATCTAATTTCCAAAGAGTCTTTTAAAGACCCCAGCCTAAGTGGCTTGTCTCTGGTCACACTGCAGGTCAGTGGGAGCGGTGGGAATATGGCCCTGATCCTCCATCTCCAAGACTTGTTTCTTAACTATTGCACCTGTCTAGGAATGTGGCCCTAACCACTCTGGCATCAGAACCCCTGGGAGATGTGTCCTCACCGGACCACATAAGGGAGAGGCAGAGCCCCCAGGAATCTGGTGTTATGTCTGCAGGGAGCTAGGCAGCAGGGTGAGACTGATTGAGGAGCCTTCATTCCCACCAGCTCTGTCCCTGGATGTATGAACATGGGGGTGGTGTGTAGGTGAAGTGGTTTCACCTCTGTGTACAGGCTTAGGGATCCCGATACTGGAATACAGCATTCAGTTCTGGTGTCAACATGCAGTGACAATAAGAGAACGTAACAATGGTAGGAACCATCAGGAAAGGGACAGATAATAAAACAGTCAATCTCAGAACGCCACTATATAAATCCATGGTATGCCCACAGCTTGAATACTGCATGCAATTCTGGTCGCCCCATTTGAAGAAGATGTATTAGAAATGGAGAAGGTACAGAGAAAGGGGACAAAATTGATCATGGGGATGGAACATCTTCCGTCTGAGGAGAGCTTAGAAAGGCTGGGACTTTTCAGCATAGAAAAGAAATGACTAAGGGGGATATGATAGAGGTCTATAAAATCGTGACCGGTGTGGTGAAAGTGAATACGGAAGTGTTATTTTCTCCTTCACATAACGCAAGAAGCAGGGGTCACCCAATGAAATTAAATGGCAGCTGGTTTAAAACAAACACAGGGAAGTACCTCACACAGCAGAGTCAACCTAAGGAACTAGTTGTCAGGGGATGTTGTGATGGCCCAAAATATAACTGGGTTCAAGAAAGAATTAGACAAGTTGATGGAGGATCAGTCTATCAAAGGTTTTTAGCCAAGATGGTCATGGATGGAGCCCTTAGCTCTTGCTGTCCCTAAGCCACTGCCTGTCATATGCTGGCACTGTACGACAGCTGAGAGCTCACTCAATAATTGCCCTGCTCTGGTTATTCCCTCTGATACATCTGGCATCAGCCAATGTTGGCAGACCGGATCCTGGGGTAGATGGACGATTGGGCCGATGCAGTATGGCCATTCTCTTGTCCAATATTAAAAAAAAAAAGGTTGAAATATTGGAGAGGGTGCAAAAGAGAGCTAGAAAAATGATTAGAGGGCTGGAGAAAATACCTTCCAGTGAGAGACGGGAGGAGCGAATCAGAGATGGGAGGAGCCAAATCAGTTGAGCTTATGAGAGAGACATTCAAGAGATGTCTTCATTGATATGTATAAGTACCTCCATGGGGAGAAAATCGCAGGCACTAAAGGTCTGTAATTTAGTATAGGAAGGCTTAAGAGGAGGCAATGGCTGGACATTAAACCCAGACAGACACAAATTTAGAATAATGCACTGCAGGGTGGATCCGGGTTGTGCCAGAGTCTAAGCAGCAGCCCTTTGGTTCTGGGCTGTGTGGCCTAATGGGCCGATACAATACGGCCACCCACGAGCACAGAGCGGTGTGGCCTAGTGCCCAGGGTTATTATATCAGCCCTCAAGGGCAGGATTTTGTTTCCTAGGGGCTAGAGTCAATATAGCGGCCCTTGAGTGCAGAGGACCATGGCCTAGCGTTCAGTGTGACTAGAGAGGCCCTCAAATGTAGGGCAGTGTAATGTAATGGCCAAACGCAGTGGCCGTCACCAGAGGGGCTGATGGCGAGCGTAGGGGGACACGGGCCCACCTGCCTCCACCGGTTTCTGACCCTGGGCCAGAGCAGTGGTGGAGGTGTCCACCACTGGGTCAGTGGGGAATCATAGAACAATAGACTCAAAGGATTGGAAGTGATCTCGAGAGCTCATGTAGTCGAGTCCCCGGCACCCATGGCAGGATGAAGTATTAGACCATCCCTGACAGGTATGTGTCTAACCTGCTCTTAAAAATCTCCAATGATGGAGTTTCCACAACCTCAATTTAATCCAGTGCTTCACCACCCTGACAGTTAGGAAGTTTTTCTAATGTCCAACCTACACCTCCCTTGCTGCAATTTAAGCCCATTGCTTCTTGTCCTATCCTCGGAAGTTAAGGAGAAAATTTTTTCTCCCTCCTCCTGGTAACAACCTTTTATGTACTTGAAAACCGTTATCATGTCCCCTCTCAGCCTTCTCTTTTCCAGACTAAGCAAACCCAATTTTTAATCTTCCCTCATAGGTCATGTTTTCTGGACCTTTAATCATTTTTGTTGCTCTTCTCTGATTTTCTCCAATTTGTCCACATCTTTCCTGAAATGTGGTGCCCCAAACTGGACACAATACTCCAGTTGAGGCCTAATGAGTGTGGAGTAGGGCGGAAGAATTATTTCTTGTGTCTTGCTTACAACACTCCTGCTAATATATCCCACAATAATGCTCGGTTTTTTGGAACAGTGTAACACAGCTGATTCATAATTAACTTATGATCCACTATGATCTGCAGATCCCTTTCTGCAGTGCTCCTTCCTTGGCAGTCATTTCCCATTTTCTATGTGTGCAACTGATTGTTCCCTCCTAAGTGGATTACTTTGCATTTTTCCTTATTGAATGTCATCCTATTTACTTCAGACCATTTCTCCAGTTTGTCCAGATCATTTTGAATTTTATTCCTATCATCCAAAACACTTGCAACCCCTCCCAGCTTGGTATCGTCCGCAAATTTTATAAGTTTACTCTTTAGACCATTATGTAAATCATTGATGAAGATATTGAACAGAACATGACCCAGAACTGATCCCTGCGGGACCCCACTCATGCCCTTCCAGCATGACTGTGAACCACTGATAACTACTCTCTGGGAACGGTTTTCCAACCATTTATACACCCACCTTCTAGTAGCTCAATGTAGGTTGAATTTCCCTAGTTTGTTTATGAGAAGGTCATGTGAGACAGTATCAAAAGCCTTACTAAAGTCAATATATTGCACGTCTACCACTTCCCCCCTATCCACAAGGCTAGTTACCCTGTCAAAGAAAGCTATCAGGTTGGTTTGACAGAATTTGTTCTTGAGAAATCCATGCTGTTACTTATCATTTTCTTTTACTTGTTTGCAAATTGATTGCTTAATAATTTGCTCCATTATATTTCTGGGTACAGAAGTAAAGCCTATTGGTCTGTAATGACCAGAATTGTCCTTATTTCCATTTTTATGGATAGGCACTATATTTGCCCTTTCCCAGTCTTCTGGAATCTCTCCCCTCTTCCACGACTTTTCAAAGATAATCGTTAATGCCTCAGATATGTCCTCAGTCAGTTTCTTGAGTATTCTAGGATGTGTTTCATCAGGCCCTGATGACTTGAAGACATCAACTTTTTAACTTGTTCTTTTCCTATTTTAGCCTCTGATCCTACCTCATTGTCACTGGCATTTGCTATGTTAGAGGTCCAATCGCCACCAACCTTGTTGGTGAAAACCGAAGGACAGACGTCATTAAGCACCTCTGCCATTTCCGCATGTTCTGTTATTATTTTCCTCCCCTCATTGCAACACTGAAACGAGGTGATCTTACATGGGTGGGAGATGCCACTCCCTCCCGCTCCCAGGGTCACTGTCTCCCGGGCTTCCTGAAGCTGCTGTCCATTTCACATTGGGGTCTCCGGGCTCCTCGGCGCAGGTAATTCCCTGGGACTCAGACTCCAGCTCATCAGCTGTAGGCAACAGGGCCCTGGCCTGTGTCTCCAGATCTCCACCTTCCGCAGGCAAGGGCTGTAATGGCTCCTGGGCTGGAGTCTGGACCAAGCGTCCTTCCTCCTCGCGGTCAGTGCAGACTGAGCTGGGCTGCTCTTCTTTATATCAGCCCAGCATTTGGAGCATGCTCAGCATGGTCTGAGGGGCAGGACTTCCTCCACCCCTAGGGTGGGATTAACTCTTTCCTGACTAGTGCGGGTATGCACACCCATCAGAGGCACAAAATCTGGAAGGGAACCATTGGAATGAACTTCCAGTGGAAGTGGTGGAGTCTCAATCTTGAGATTTGCACATCCAGCCTGGGGTCCATTCTGGAAAATGTGGTCCCAACAAAGACAAGTCATTGGGCTCCATAATAGCTGGGTGAGATTGTCTGGCCTGTGATATACAGGAGATCAGGCTCGTTGCTGTAATGGTCCTACCTTGCCTTAAGATCTACAAATGCACCAGTCAAGGTTTCAGAGCTAGGAAGGTCACATCAATTATCCACCACCGAACTTTATGGCCAGGCCATAGAGGGCACTGGTGGGTGAATTAGGATTTCAGCTGCTACATGCAGACAGCTGAGGCCTCTCATGCCAGCCCTTTGAATGCCGCAGTGTGTTCTAAGTTGAGGAGGCTCCAGGCCATTTTCCAGTTGGCGTTCATGCCGTTGACAAGACACATGGACGGGCTCAGGGAATGCTGGGCTGTGAGTCCTTCCAACTCTTGGGAACGGGTTCCCAATGGAACCCAGGCTGGTGGTGAGTGAAAGAGGTTCCTACTTAGTGGTATCCCATGTGGAATGAGTTGGGAGGGGTCTTTCCTCAGTCCCCATGTCAACAATACAGACGGCTCAAGGAATTAGAAATGGGCCATGGAGATGTCTGCGTACAGGGACTGAGGTCCCTGCTGTGTGATGGTGGCAGAGTCGCCCCACGTGAGAAATCAGTTGGGGGCCCTCACTTCTGTGTCCAGTGTCCTGACACTATGGGGCAGCTCAGGGTGTTGCTGATGGGGTGGCCATGCCTTTCCCCCTTTTCATAGGACTTGCGGGTGGGCTGGTCAGGTGTTGTCCTAATGTGGTGTTGGGCTACAGATGTTCCCCCTTCTAGGAGCGTGGGTTGAAATGGAGTCCAAGTGGGTCGTAGCTTAAAAGTTGTTCCCATCAGATGGCCCCGTTATTAGGTGTATTACACTGAGTTTGGGACCCCCATGCGCTAGGAGCTGCACACACGTAGAGTAAAGGAGAGTCTCTCCCCCGAAGAGCTTTGTCAAAACAGAGAAAGGGTGTGTAGGGAAACTGAGGCACAAAGAGGGGAGCTGAATTGCCTGAGGCCCTGCAGTGTCAATGACAGAGCTGGGACTAGACCCATGGGGGTCCTGAATCCCATCCTAGTGCTGTGTTCATTGGACCTCAGTGCCTCTGGGATATGACTTGGGGGAGGTCTCAGAACAGCTCTGTGGGTAAATTCCCCAGGTCCCCAAAATAGGGATTGGGGGGAATTGGTGCCTCTGCTGCCAGGGAACTGGTCCCAACACAGCTCAAGCTGGCATTGACTGGGAAGATGCTGCTGTTTGATGGGCGTGCATGGCCCCATTGAGCTATGCATTGGCAGGTCTCAGCCCAGTTCCCTTGCTGGCGTGGGGAGGGGAATGGCATGGTTGGGGAGAGGCCGCTGGCTGGAGTTTGTAAAGGAGCCAAAGGGTGTGAAATGTAATGGCAGTTGGGGGCTGAAATCCCTGAGGCTGCTCTGAGAATTGCAGCCTGGGATGGGGGGTCTCCACCTGCAGCCTGCCCGGGCCCCCTGGCAGGGAACCCTCCTTCACCGGCCCTGGACAGGGAACTCCTGCCCAGAGCCCAGGCCGGAGCTCCCTGCTGTGCCACTCAGCTCCTTGGGATCACGAAGAGGCCTCTCTAACCCGCACGTTTATCTCATCCCCAGCTCCTCACTGCCTAGTGGAGGACCAGGGCATCTATGTTGAAGGAGGAGAGGAGGAATCTGACAGTCTCTGGACGCCTGTTGCCTTCATTGCTCTCTTCCTGCTCAGCCTGTTGTACAGCGCCGGCGTCACGCTGGTTAAGGTAATAGCAACAGCTCCCTTCATGGTCACGCTTCACTGCTTAGAGCAATAACCAGTGCTCAATAATCGACCCCACCCCAACAGCATGCAGCCATCAGCCCTCGGGAACTACTCAGTCACCCACATTCAGTGATGAAATTCAATAAGGCCAATGGAAGTTATTCCACTTAGGAAGGAGCAATCAGTTGCACACCGAAATTGGGAAATGATGCCTAGGAAGGAGTACTGCCGAAAGGGATCTGGGGTCATAGTGGATCAGAAGCTAAATATTAGTCAATAATGTAATAGTGTCGGAAACCCCCCAATTTTGGGCTGTATTAGCAGGAGTGTTTTAAGGAAGACACGAGAAGTGATTCTCCAGCTCACTCACAGATCAGTAATTAAGGTTAAACAATCAAGGAGCAAGTGTGAAGCATCAATAAGCTGCTGTTAGTTATCAGTTGATGATCATCACTTATCAATAACCAGCAATTACTGATCAATGACCAATAATGTCTGATCCCTGGTTAAGAAGCAAGAAGAAATGTTCAAGGAGGAAGGATCAGTGAGCGTCGATCAGTAACCATCAGCCATGATCATTAAGGCTCAGTTGTCGGGCCCAGATACACAAAGGGCCGGAGGTGCCCATGAAGCCGGATCTGTGGCGGGGCCATGGTGCGATGGGCTGGAACCAGAAGCAGGAGGAATTGGCTCAGACAGCTGGGGCTTCCCAGGGAGTTGGTGTGCGGCACCCGCTGGGCAGTGGCGGTTCCCTGAGGCGGTTTGACAAGGCTGGCATCTCTGTCTGAAAGTCGAGCTCCAGCTCACCCCAGACACCTGGCTGGACGCAGGCGTGGCTGGGCGAGGCTCCGTGGCCCGTGCTACGCAGCAGGACAGGCTAGATGGTCCCAACGGTCCCTTCTGTCCTTGCTCTCCCAGCGCCGGATGCTGCCCGTGAGCCCAATGCCTGGTCCAAGAGCACCGTCTGAACCCCTCTGCTCTCTGTGTCCCACAGGTGCGGTGAGTGCCCGGCTCCGGGCTCCGAGGAGGTGGACAGACCTGCTTCATCCTCTTCATTCCCTCCCTCCATCTTCAGCCCTCCGGGCTCCTGCCCTCTCTCTGGACACCTGGGGGAGCATGTTCCACAGCCGCTCAGAGGGCGCGACAACGGCGCTGAAGGGTGTGAGCTCCGCAGAACCCAGAGCAGGGAGGGCAGAGTCCTTCCCCGGACGTCCCCATGGGGCAGCCCATGCTGGACCTTGAACTCAGCCCTCTGCCCCTCAGTCCTCCACCCGCATCCCATGGCAGGGACTGGATTTCCATGTGTGTGTGTGTGTGTGTGTGTGTGTAGGTCTGTAGTGTCCTGAGCAGTGGCCTAGTCAGGTTTAGATCACAGAGGGAGCGGAGCTAAAAAAAAGGAACATGGAGCAAAAAGTGTCGGGAGCAAACAAAAAATGCTCTGCTCCGGCTGCAGCGTAGGCGCAAAAGGTGTCAGAGCACAAAAAAGTGCCGCTTCTGCTCAGTGGGGGAGCAGCCGCTCTCCCTGCTCCCCCCCGGGCCATGCTACTGGTCCTGCTGAGGTCTGGTCAACCTGGACTCTGGCGAAGGAGAAGAGTCTCATTTGCTCCGCTGTGTTACTTGCAACTTTCGGAGGAATTTTGTGTTTGATCCAAAATAAAATGAGTTAAAGATTGGTAGCTGCATGTCAGGGTGGTTTTGGGGGATTCATCCAATGAGAACGCTACCCACTGTATGTCCCAGTCCCCCGGTATCTATCTACACATCCGTCCATCCTCAGACATACACTTCTTTCTTTCTTTCTTTCTTTCTTTCTTTCTTTCTTTCTTTCTTTCTTTCTTTCTTTCTTTCTTTCTTTCTTTCTTTCTTTCTTATGCATTCCCCCTATCTGATCAGTGGCTTTCCCTGCCCCAGAGATCTCTCCCTTCTTCCCATCAGTCCCAGCCTATATAGGCTGAGGGACAAAGTCGCAGCTCTCTGGGTTCGTAGCTAAGCCCCATATATCTTATTGGGGCCAATTCAGCGGGAACCCTTCATTTTATTCTCCATGCGCGGAGACACCCCCTACAGACACGAGATGACCCTCTGGAGGGTGTAAGGGTCCCTGAAAGTCAGGGATGGAGGTCATGAATGAGATGGAGCCTGATTTGTTTGTTTATTTGTTTATTTATTGTCACTCAGTGCACACAACAAAAGTCACACACACACATCACAGACAGAAATCCCAATGAAGAGCTAAATATGCAACATATAGCATGACAGACACCACTCTTGCTGTAGTCCTGCCCCATGGCGGGGGACTGGCTGGCGCAGGGGGTGGGGAAGGGAATATCGGGCCTTTCCCCTCTAGGTGGCGCTGGCTCTGATCCAGCCCCAGAGCTGGGGACTGTTGGGCTCAGGAGGGTGGGAAGCGGGAGAGGGGTTGTTTCCTCACTAGGGGCGCTGGTTCCCTGCATGATACGAGTTGTCCGGTCTCAGCCAAGCTCCCAGCAGGGCAGTGTCTCCAGTGGCTGAGGGCTGATTCGGCCATGTGGGGTGAGCCCGTCTCTCCTCCCAGGGGGGTCTCCCAGGGGAACACCACTGGTGGAGGGCAGCTGTGGGACTCGGGGTGGTGTCACCTATCGAGCCGGGAGTCCCAGCCCCTTGTCTCCGGGGAGACGGGGGCAATGGCCCCTACACCACACGCTGGATCACGTTCTTGTACTCGGTGCCGCTCGCCTGCTTCAGCTGCACCACGGTGGAGAAAAGCCACTTCATCTGCAGGGGGGCAGAGAGAGCAGAGGTGAGAGGGGTCAGCGCTGGGGGGAGCGGCTCTGTTTGCGTCATTCCTTCCTGCTTTTATATCTGTGTCTCATTCATTCAGTCTCTGCATTATTCACCCATTCTTCTTTCCCTTTCATTCTTCTGTTCTTTCTTTCCCTTCCATGCTACCTGTGACGGTGTACCCCAGAAAACCTTATGGGGAGATGCTTATAAATGTATATATGATGTAACTGGAATGTGTTTTATGCTACATGTGCCATGTGACATATCTCTGTAAAAGTTATGATCTACTGAATCTCTTCCTCCTCTTTGTATGCATGTATCATTGTTGTAGTTAAAGTTATGAATAGTGGTTGTATATTTTCTGGTTTTATACATGGCCTTTGTATATCTTGGGATCATGTCTGGAGAAAAGAATGTGCAAGTTAAGTGCAAGCACTTAACAGACAAGAGAAATGGCAGACCCCAATCCACATCTGAGCTTGGCCAGGAATTTGACTGGCTGGGCTGGTTATTGAGATGGAGATGTGACTTGCCCATGTGATCCCAAAACTCCAGGGTAACATGATGCTACACAGGGAATGGGGAGGAGTATCCATTCAGGGGAGAAAGTGTATTTAAATCCCTGGGAGACCCCTCCATGAGTTTACCCTGTATAAGCTTTATACAGGGTAAAACGGATTTATTAAGGGTTTGAGCCCCATTGGGAGTTCGGCACCTGGGTGTCAAAGGCACAGGCACTTCCTGAGCTGCTTCTGGGCTGCCTACAACTGTTAGGGGACGTGGTTCGGAGCTGGGTCTGTGTTTGCAGCAGATCAGAGGATCTGGCTCAAAACAGACAGGATTCGGGGGTCCCAAGCTGGAAAAGTCAGGAAAGCAGGGGCAGAAGTAGCCTTGGCACACCAGGTGGCAGCACCAAGGTGGTTTCTGTGATACCAGCCCGTCACAGTGGCGTAGTCAGCAGGATATGAACCTGCGCGGGGAAACCCCAATGGATTCAACCAGTCACACTACCCTCTGCCGTGATAAACCCATTCTTTCCCTTCCTTCCTACGTTCGTTCTCGCTCTCACCTTGAACAGGGTCACAGTGGCGCTGTAGCACACGCTCAAGAGGAAGAGGGTGATGAAGACTGAGAGGGTGGCCCAGAGGCCGTCAAGCTCCTCTTCTCCGTCCTCACTGCAAAACTCACCTGACATGATCACCTCAGCTGGGGGGAGAGAAAGACACGTCAACTCCGTCTCAGCCACTGTGACAGAGAGAGCTCGGACTGTGAGTCCAACACCAACCCGCCTATCCCCGTCTCTACCCATCCTTCCGTTCCTCCACCATTCCCTCTCTAGACACGTCCAGCCATCCTAAACCACACACCCCTCCACCCATCCATCTCTAGACCGACCCATCCATCCATCCATCCATCCATCCATCCATCCATCCATCCATAACTAGCGACATCCCCCTCACCTATCTGTGTCTAGATACAACCACCCATGAACTCCCTCACACCGTCCCAACTATCCAGATACCCCTCCCGAGACACCCCTCACCCGAACTATTCATGACTACACACACTCCACCCATTCATCTCTAGCCACAACCATCCATCTATCCCCACACATCCCTCTACCCATCCACCTCTAGAAACAACCATCCATCCATCCACCCATCCCCTCCCACACCTCCACACATCCATCTCTAGATACAACCATCCATCTATCTAGCCCCACACACCCCTCTACCGATCGATTTCTAGATACAACCATCCATCCATCCCCACCTCCACCTCCACCCATCCATCTCAAGATACAACCATTCATCCATCCACACACAACCGTCCTTCCATCCCCACACACCCCTCCACCCATCCATCCATCCTCACACACCCCTCCATACCACAAAACCCTCCACCCATCCATCCATGACCACACACCCCTCCATCTATCCATCTCTAGATACAATCATCCATCCATCCTCACACACCCCTCTACCCATCCATCTCTAGATACAGCTATCCATCCATCCATCCCCACCCCTCCACTCATCCATCCATGATCACATACCCCTACACTGATCCATCTCTAAATATAAGCATTCATCCATCCCCACACACCCCTCCACCCATCCATCTCTAGGTACAACCATCCATCCATCCCCACACATCCCTCCACCCTTCATCCCTAGACACAATCCTCCATTCATCAGACCATCCATACCACACATCTTCACTCGCTCTCTCCCCTTGCACACCCTCTCTGTCCCTCCATTCCCACAAGAGAGCTGGCTCAGGATCCTTTAGAGGGTAAATCCATGCGTTTGTGTGAAGTGCCGGGATGCAGTGGTGACCGGGGAGCCCCCTAAAGACCAGGATGGATGGATTTTACACGTGTACCTCTATGGCACTGATCCCAATGTACCGAAACACTCAGGAGTCACTTCAGATGGAACGCAGCCACCTCTGGGACTCTTTGTTTAGGGCTCCCTTGGGTGGCACTGGGATAGTGGCATCTGGTGCCTGTTTATAGGGGGCTCTCTCAGCCAGCACTGAGATGCGGCCCCCTTTGGTGTGGGACACAGGGGCTGTTTAGATAGGGACCCCTTGCCCAAATGCCAAGCTGTAGCCGGCCTGGGGGCTGCTGAACACTGTTGCTTTGACGAACCGAGCCATGAGAAATGTAATGATGGGGAGGCTCAGGTTTCTCTCTCAGAGGAAAGGTGGCGCCCCCTGCAGGTCAGTGCCCCCTAGCACAGCAGTGGGGGCAGTGAGGTCAGCCTTGACTGTGAGGGGAGAACACCCCATACTGAGCCCACTGCTGTGCTCCTGCAGGTGTGCTTGGCTTCTGGATGATGCAGGTCTCATTCCCTTCATAAAGGGGGATCCAAGGATTTGGTTGGAGTTGGTAGCTGCTTCTTAGATGTGGGTGAGGTATCCCCATATAAACCGACCCCCCCACATATCCCACCCCAGGGTCAGACATATCTCAGTGCTGGGTGAGGGGTCCGTATATAAACAGTCCCTATGTTCCATGCCAGAGGGGATGCAACTCCGCACGGGGTGAGGGATTCTTGTAACCGCTGTCCCAGAGACGGCTGCATCTTAGAGCTGGCTGAGAGTGGAGGGAAAACAGGCTGTGTGGCTGCCTCTGGGTTCATGTTTGTGTCTTTCTGTGTTGTGTCTCTCTCTGTGTGTACAAACACGACAGCCCATGTGGGAGGGTCCCTGGGTCATGCCATGTTACAGGTGTGTCCATCTCTACCAGATTGAGCGCTCGCTCTCTCTCTCTCAGCAACCCCCGCAGTCTCCTACTCTGTGTGCCCATCCCTGCTAGCAACTGAACTGCCCCCAGGATAACAGCCCTAACACTGCTGGGTACACACCCTTTAGCGCCATATGCGGAGCTCTGTGCGTGGCACTGGTGTGTTTGAGCCCTGTGCCTGACACAAACACACGCACTGGTGTGCATGTGTGTGTGTGTGTGTGCGCGTGCCCTGTTGGGGCTAGGTAGGACATGCCCATCTGTCACAGGTTCTAGCCTAGAGGACCTTGCCTCAGTGCGATCCTAGAGATTGCTTAGCGATCCGTACATCCTTCCTCATCCATAACCATCCATCTATCCATCCATCCTTACCCATCCAACATTCGCCATCCATCCATCTATACCCCCCATACACACCCCTCCATCCATCCATCCATCCCCCTACACACCCCTCTATCCATCCATCCATTCACCCATCTGTGGATCCCCATACATTTTTCTATCCCTCGGCATCTGCTTATCCATTGGCATCCACCCCTTTTGAGCCATCCAGCCATCATTCCCTGAGAACAGTGACACTCTCGTGGGACACTCAGGACACCTGGATTCTGTTTCTAGCTCTGTCATTGACATGCTCTGTTATTTTGGGCAGGTCCCTTCCACGCTTGGTACCTCTGCTTCTCCTCCTCCTCTCTCTCTATTTAGGCTGTGAGAAGGACTGTCTCTCACTGTCTGTGTCGTGCCCATCCCAACAGGGTCCTGGTCTCAGCTGGGGGTAGAGGGGTTAATTTAATCCATATAATGATCTCCCTATTTCTCTCCTCCTCCTTGTGATATCTCTTGGTGTATTAGTCCTGGTCCCTGAAGTATGTATCCATCTAATCATCTCTTTGAACACCTGGCTTTCCAGCTGAGATGGGCTTGTATGTGTCTGTTCCTCTGCAGTAAGTATGTGTGTAACTGTGCATCTACCCCCCTCTCCATCACTGTTTCCATGGTGTGTATGTGCTTATGCATGCATTCATCCTTCCTTACATGGCATGAACCCACATATCTACCCATCCTTCCTTCCATGGCATCTACTCAGCTTTCCTTTCATGGTATCTACCCATGTATCTACATATCCATCCGTGGTATATATGTATCCACCCAGAGAAGATCAGGGTATTAGCATCCCCAGCCTTATAGCATTTCGGTTTCTCCCAGCCTGCAACCTGGGACCTTCTCCACCTTGGGCGACCAGCAGATTTCACCCAGTCACACCACAACAAGGAGACGTGGGGGTGAGCTCGGACTAGTTCCATTTATTCACATGTTGTCATTGAGGGCACAGAGATTATTTACAGGAAGCTGTACTGGACAATGCTAGCAGTGGGGCTGGGAGGAGCCGTCTTCATTTACCAGAGACTTTGCTGATGCTGCGTTGGGTGAACTTCATCTGCAGGGCTTCGTGGATGGCCATGCAGGTGTAGGTGTCCCCTCTGTTCCAGCTGGCCTTGCTGACTTTCAGCTTGCTGTAGAGGAAGAAGTTGGAGTCGCCGGCTCCATCCTTGATGGGCGGGGTGGTGATGTATTCCATGCTCTCGTCGGCTTTGTGGTTCTTCATCCACTGCACCGAGATGTCCTCGGGGAAGAAGCCCCGCACCAGGCAGGTGATGCTGACGGAGTCTTCGGAGCTGCTCAGCTCGTCGTAGTGGGGGTGCAGGAGGTAGACGTCCGGGGCGGAGTGCCTGCCTTCGGTAGGTGGGGACGGAGGACATAGATGAGCCATGCACATCACTCATCTGGGGCACATGGGGATAAGGATGGTGTGTGTGTGGGGGGGGGGGCGGCGGGAGGGTAGGAACATCCCCTCTCTCCTCCAGGATGGAGGGGCTGGGGACTGGGTGCTGGTATTTCCGGAACACAATTTGAGGGTGGGAATTTGGGGATGGAAAGGGACTCAGGGGCCAGGATCCCAGGTTGCTGTGGGTTGGGGCTTCCCCTTAAGGAGCATCCCTTCCTGCTGGGGACTGGGATAGGGGAGTCTCTCCCCTTAGGGACCCTGAGCTCCTCTTACCTGGCTTCTTGGAGATGGATTTGATGAGGGGTGAGGGCAGGTCTGAGTGCTCCACTTTGCAGGAGAAGGTCTCTCCGGCATCCCAGTCGCGGGTGGAGATGGGCATGGATCTGGAGGCAGTGAAGGTGTCGTTGAACTGCTCAGCGAGGGTCAGGGGATCAGGGCTAACAGACCCTGGCTTCTCCTGGGACCAGACCATCTGGAGGCCGGAGTCGCCAGGCAGGTTGACCACCAGGCAGGTGAGCATGGGATTCTGGGCTACGTACAGGGCAGCAGGAGACGGGGGCAGCAGGAAGACCTGGATGTCACTGGGAGATGTTGTTTCTTCTGGGAATGGGAGAGCCTGGGTTAGCCACTTGGCCTAGTCTCCCCTGCACAATCCCATCCCGTTCTCCCCTCACTCCCTGTCCCCTACAAAGCCCAGCCCAGTGTCACACACTCCTCTCACCCCTCAAACCCAGCCCAGTGTCCCCCTCCCTTTCTTAGGACGCTTGGCCCCGCTCACTGTCACCTCTGCACTTGCGGGCGTGGTCCTGTTCTGTGCTCCCAGATCCTGGGTGGGACACCTGGCAGATGTACGTCTTGCCCTCCAGCCACTCGCTCTGGGAGACACTGGCATTGCTGCGGGTGCTGAAGGTGTGGCTGTCGGCGTCCTTCTTGGCGGGGGCGGTGTCACCATGAAGTAGGCCAGGCTCGCCGTCCACCAGCCATTGCACCGTCAAAGGCTTGGGGTAGAAGCCGGAGATGAAGCAGAGCAGCTGGATGACGCCTGGCTTGGTGGTGCAGGACGAGTGGAGGACGTGCACCTCGGGTTTAATGGGGGAGGGCTCTGGGAGAAGGATGGCAGGGGTTTGTTGTTGTACAGACCCCCAGTGCGCCCCCTGTTCCACGCAACATCATGCCCCCTACTGCTCCCCCCACTCCCTACAGCACGGTGCCCCCTACTGCGCCCCCCGCTCGCTACAGTACGGCACCCCCTAATGAGCTTCCTGTTCCCCGCAGCACGGCGCCCCCTACTGCTCCCCCCACTCCCTACAGCATGGTGCCCCCTACTGCGCCCCCCGCTCGCTACAGTACGGCACCCCCTAATGAGCTTCCTGCTCCCCGCAGCACGGCGCCCCCTACTGCTCCCCCCACTCCCTACAGCACGGTGCCCCCTACTGCGCCCCCCGCTCGCTACAGTACGGTACCCCCTAATGACCTTCTTGCTCCCCGCAGCACGGTGCCCCCTACTGCTCCCCCCACTCCCTACAGCACGGTGCCCCCTACTGCGCCCCCCGCTTGCTACAGTACGGTACCCCCTAATGACCTTCTTGCTCCCCGCAGCACGGTGCCCCCTACTGCTCCCCCCACTCCCTACAGCACGGTACCCCCTAGTGCACACTGCGCAGCACGGTGCCCCCTACTGCACCCCCCACTCGCTACAGCATGGCACCCCCTAATGAGCCCCACTCTCCGTGCAGCATGGTGCCCCCTACTGAGCCACCCTCTCCCTGAAGCACGGTGCCCCCTACTGCTTCCACCGCTCCCTACAGCACAGTGACCCCTACTGATCCCCCCGCTCCCTGCAGCACGGTGCCCCCTTTGGAGCCTGTGCCCCGTCCCTGCGTTGCAGCACCCATCGCTCCTCTTTGCGTGGTCTCTCTATTCATCCCTCCACCCTTCAGTCGTGGTCTCTCTCCCCATACCCAACACTATCTACCTCTCCCCATTCACTCCCATCTCTCTGCGGTGTCTCTTTCTCCGTCCATCCACCCACCACAGCGACTCCATCAGCTCACAGCACTAGCAGCTCCCATCCTCTCTCCCTGCAGCAGTCACCAGGTCAGGGACCTGAGAGACCCCCAACCCCTCCCTTCCCCCCCGGCTGCGCCGCGCGGTCCCTACTTGGGATTTCCTTGGAGATGCTGGAGCTGGTGGGCTGGTGCTGAACCTTGCAGCTGTAGGTGTTAGACTCCCAGCTGCTGGTCGGGACGGTGACCTGGCTGCTGAGCGAGTAGAGGCTGCTGGAAGATTGCACGGAGGGATAGGTCTTCACGCCTGGGGCGGCAACGTTTGGGCTCCACGTCACGGTGACCGGCTCGGGGAAGTATCCTTTGGCCAGGCAGCCGAAGGTGACCTGGGGGGTGGTGACTCCGCCGTTGCAGGAGGTCAGTGGGAAGACAGACGGAGCCGTGGGGCTAACTGCACAGGGAGAGAGATCAAGGCCATGAGACGCAGCCCCTACCCCGCTCCGTTCAGCACAGGCCCCTAGCATGGCACTGGGGCCAACACTCAGTGCCGGGGAGAGCGTCTCCTAACGGAGCCCCGCTCTGCTCCACTCAGCACAGCAGACAGTTTGTGGTGAGATTGTTGACAGTTGGAAGGTCTTATCAATGTCTGTATGTAAGTGGGTGCCTGAGATAGGCTGCCCCCCGTCTGCCAGGTTGTGTCACAGACAGACCAGGAGAGGGCCCCCAATTAAACTTGTGCTGCAGAGACTCTGTTGTACTAGTGATTTTAACTTGGGTAAATGTTATATTCTCATTAGGCTCCTAGGTGGCCCCTACTGGCTCGTAAGCATTTCTATGGCTCAAATGCACATGGTTAGATATCCCCGATGAGTTCCCAGGACATTGCAGGAAAGGAGTTAGTGAGACTCTTGGGTCCTAACTCAAGGGCCTAATTTTGAGAGTTCTTGTTTTGGGATGCTTGATACCAGACTGGAGACCCCAAAGCTCTGGTGCTCAGAGGGTCAAAGTGGGGAGGTTCGGGTTAGAGCTGGGGTTAAGGTTAGGGGTATAATTGGTCATTAGTACTCGTATCACAGGGGTCTGGAAAACCCAATCTAGGATCAGGGACCCATCGCGCTGGGAGCTTTACAGAGACATAACAATGAGGACTCTACTGATCCCAGGACCATTGCAGCCCAAGCAATCTAAAGTCAGGGTTCGGGGGATCAGGTTGGGACATTAGGGTTAGGGGCTGGGTTTGAAGAGAGGGTCAGAGTTGGGGGTCAGAGTTCGGGAGTGGGGGTTAAGGATGAGGACAGGCTTATAGGGAAAGGGAGAGGATTAGGGTATTGGGGTTAAGGAGTCGGTGCATCTGACGTGGGTTAGGAAGCTGTGGTTAGGGTCATGGTTAGGGACTTAGGACAGAGTTGGGGGTCTAAGTAGTTGGGTTTAAGGTTTGGTTTAGGGTCATAGTTCTGCGGTTAGGGTAAAAAAGCTTCCCTCCCCCAAACTCCGCAGTTGACTGGTTATCATGACCTCTAGCTCACGACCTTTCTAACCAGACTCCCACTGAAGAAACCGCTCGTTTTCTAACCACTTTGGATGAAGATTTTGCTGGACACTTTCCTGAACTCTACAGGAGAAATCTCCCAAGAATTCCAGCTGCCTCACTTTCTAGATGCCCGAACCTGAGGTGCCTTGGTGAGCAGTCACCGGGGTCTGCATCTCCAGTGGGCTTTAGCCGGAGACGTCAGAGCTCGTCCCCCTGGAAAGGAAGCCCAACGCGTCTCCAGCTGAGTGCGCCCCAAAAACGGAGCCAGCTCCACTGAAAGGCCAAGTTAGGAACCTGAACTTGGAGCTGTCGCCTGACAGCGGCTGCCAGTTATGTCCAGCCCCGGGCAGCCAAGCTCACATCTAGCTGTGCTGGGAACTCCCCACGCTCGGCTCTCAGCATGGAGCATGAGCGCAGAGCTGGTGGAGGGAGGCAGGGACGGCCAGAGAGACGCGTTCCTGCACTCGGTGAGTTCAGGGTTTTACCTCTGACCAGGGACCTGTCAGAGGGGAAATTTATGCCTCAGTTTAGAAAGTTTTTGGTTGCAAATGTTAACGACTGGTCTAAAGGAAGGAGATGATGAAAGCCCCTTAGAAACAATTCAGCTGTTCCCGCAAACCTCTAGTTACAGCCCCCCAACCCTGAGCACCCCACGTCTGCTAATGGCCCTGAGTCCTGACCCCCAGCCTCCTGCTATCCCAGCCGTGGCCTCCCCGGAACTCTGCCGGTTCCCCTCACTCCTGATCTGCAGCCCCTGCTAGCCCAGCCATGGGCTCCCTCTCAGCTCTACCGGTTCCCCTCACTCCTCTCCCGCAGCCCCCCGCTATCCCAGCCCTGGCTCCTCCCAGCTCTGCAAGTGCCCCTCACTCCCGACTTGTAGCCTCCGCTAGTCCAGCCATGGGCTCTTTCATAAATATAAAGGGAAGGGGGAGAGGGTCGGATGCAGTGCTATAAAATCCTCTTTCCAGTAAAGGATTAAGAAATACAGGTAGCCAGACTGACATCTGACCTGGCTGGCATCTGACCAATAAGGGGACAAGATACTTTCAAATCTTGGGAGGGGGGAAGGTGTGTGTGTGGCTCTTTGTCTGAGTCAGAGTGATCTTGGGAGACAAGAAGGACCTGTAGAAAATCAATCTCCTCAACCAGTCATCTTCTCACCAAACCTCACTTTTCTAAAGTAAGTTTAGTCAGCATTGCAAGTAGGTTTCTGTTTGTTTTGCTTGGTGAGCTTTCCCGGTGTTAGAGGGAGGGGTTATTCCTGTTTTTTCTGTAACTTTAAGGTTTTGTCCAGAGGGGGAATCCCTCTGAGTTTGGAAATTGAGTACCCTGTAAAATAGTTACGATCCTGATTTTACAGAGATGATTTTACCTTCTTTATTTTAATAAAATCCTTCTTTTAAGAAGTGGGTTTTTTGATCACTGTGTAACCAATTGGTAAGGAGATTGTTCTGAAGCTTCCCAGAAAAGGGGGTGTATGGGCTTGAGAGGGTATTTTGGGGGGAAGGGGAACTTCAAGTGGTTCCTTTCCTGGATTCCTGTTTAAAACACTTGATGGTGGCAGTGAGAGAAGCATTTCTCAGGGTGCAGGGAATTTTGTACCTTGGGGGTTTTAACCTAAGCTGGTAGAAATAAGCTTAGGAGCTCTTCATGCGGGTCCCCACGTCTTTACCCTAGAGTTTAGAGTGGGGAGGAAGCCCTGACAGGCTCCCTCTCAGCTCTGCCAGTGCTCCTCACTCCCGACCTGCGGCCCCTGCTAGTCCAACCATGGGCTCCCCCTCAGCTCTGCTGGTGCCCCTCATTCCTCTCCCACAGGCCCTGCTAGCCTAGCCCTGGGTTCCCCTCATCTCTGCTGGTGCCCCTTACTTTCAGGCTGTAGCCCCTGCTAGCCGAGCCCTGGCCTGCCCCCAGCCCTGCTGTTGCCCCTCACTCCTGACCTGCAGTCCCTACTAGCCCAGCCCTGGGCACTGCCATCCTGCTCTGCCAGTTCCCCTCAGTCATGACCTGGAGCCCCTGCTAGCCCAACCCAGGTGTCCCCTTCCAGCCTTACTGGTGCCCCTCAACGAACCGCAGCCCCTGCTAGTCCAGTGCTGGGCTCCCCCTACAGCTCTGCTGGTGCCCCCCACTGCTGACCTGCCCCCAGCTCTGCTGCTGCCCCTCACTCCTGACCCGCAGCCCCCTAGCAGACCAGCGCTGATCTTCCCCCCAGCTCTGCCGGTGCCCCTCACTCCCGACCTGCAGCTCCTGCTATTCCAGCCCTGGCGCCCCCCAAACTGTGCTGGTGCCCCTCAATCCTAACTTGGATCCCCCTGCTAGCGCAGTCGGGCAGCTCCTGTGCCCCTCACTCCTGTGCCCCTCACTCCTGACCCACAGCCTCCTGATACCCCAGTCCTGGTGTCCCCCACTCAGCTCTACCGGTGCCTCTCACTCCTGACCTGCAGCCCCTGCTACTCCAGCCCTGCCGTGCCAGTGCCCATGAACCGGACCAGGAGCCCCCATCGCTAGCCAAGCCCTGTCTGTGCCCCTCACTCCTGACCTGCAGCCCCTGCTGGCCCAGCCCTGGGCTCCACCACCCAGCTCTGCCGGTGCCCCTCAATCCTGACCTGAAGCCACTTTTGGTCTAGCCTTGGCCTTCTCCCAACTCTGCTACTGCCCCTCACTCCCGACCCACATCCCCTTCTAGCCCAGCCCTGTCTGTGCCCCTCACTCCCGACCTGCAGCCCCTGCTAGCCCAGCGCTGGGCTCACCCCACAGCTCTGCTGGTTCCCCACACTCCTGATCTGCAGCCCCCTACTATCCCAGCCCTGGGTTCACCCCACAGCTCTGCTGGTTCCCCACACTCCTGACCTGCAGCCCCTGCTGGCCCAGCCCTGGGCTCCACCACCCAGCTCTGCCGGTGCCCCTCAATCCTGACCTGAAGCCCCTTTTGGTCTAGCCTTGGCCTTCTCCCAACTCTGCTACTGCCCCTCACTCCCGACCCACATCCCCTTCTAGCCCAGCCCTGTCTGTGCCCCTCACTCCCGACCTGCAGCCCCTGCTAGCCCAGCGCTGGGCTCACCCCACAGCTCTGCTGGTTCCCCACACTCCTGACCTGCAGCCCCCTACTATCCCAGCCCTGGGTTCACCCCACAGCTCTGCTGGTTCCCCACACTCCTGACCTGCAGCCCCTGCTGGCCCAGCCCTGGGCTCCACCACCCAGCTCTGCCGGTGCCCCTCAATCCTGACCTGAAGCCCCTTTTGGTCTAGCCTTGGCCTTCTCCCAACTCTGCTACTGCCCCTCACTCCCGACCCACATCCCCTTCTAGCCCAGCCCTGTCTGTGCCCCTCACTCCCGACCTGCAGCCCCTGCTAGCCCAGCGCTGGGCTCACCCCACAGCTCTGCTGGTTCCCCACACTCCTGACCTGCAGCCCCCTACTATCCCAGCCCTGGGTTCACCCCACAGCTCTGCTGGTTCCCCACACTCCTGACCCACAGCCGCTGCTAGCCGAGCCCTGTCTGTGCCCCTCACTCCTGACCTGCAGCCCCTTCTAGCCCAGCGCTGGGCTCACCCCACAGCTCTGCTGGTTCCCCACACTCCTGACCCGCAGCCCCTGCTAGCCCAGCCCTGGGTTCACCCCACAGCTCTGCTGGTTCCCCACACTCCTGACCCGCAGCCCCTGCTAGCCGAGCCCTGTCTGTGCCCCTCACTCCCGACCTGCAGCCCCTGCTAGCCCAGCCCTGGGCTCACTGCCTACAGGTCTTTCAAAACTGTTATCCTATCTTATAGGTGGAGTGTGAGATAAGCAGCTCTGTTCCCCTGTCTCTTCTGGGGGTGGGGGGGGCACAGCCTGGCCTCCCCAGCATATCCCCGTTTGTCTCTGATAGGGTTAAAACACCCTCTGCACTCATGTGACAAGCCAATAGCAGCCACTTTCCTGTAATTTACTCACCAAATCACCGGCCATGTTGGGTTGTGGCCTGGCACTGTAGAGCGGGGGATTCTGTCCGGGAGTCCAGCTCTGCTCTGTGTCAGTCGGGCAGCTCTTCTGAGGTATCTTTGCCTGTCAGACATCCCCAGACATCCACTCGAAATGCTCGTCAAGATAATTATAAATTTGGAACAATAGATGACGCTCTCTGGGGAGTTTTCACTGTTACAGCTGGCGTGAAAATTGGACAGGTCGGTGAGCCCAGGGGGCTAAAAGTGGCGTGAGAAAACAACCTCGGCGTGACTTTCACTTGCGTAAACTTCCCCTTTTCAGCCCTTGTTGTTTGTTTGTTTGTTGGTCGGTTGTCCCCAGAGATCGGTCACACAGGCTGCAGAGCTCAGAAAACGTTGAGGCCTCCTGGGGGTCTTTCTGAGAACCTGCCATGCAGGAGGGTGAAGAAGGAGACTCTACGCTGTCCTGGAACTGGGGATAGAACCCAGGAGTCCTGACTCCCACCCCCCCTCTCTCTAACCTAGGAGATCCATGTCCACTGCCTGAGATGGGGATAGATCCTAGGAGGCGACGTTTCAGCTCCATCTGCACTAACCTTGTAAAGCCCAGAGAAAGAACCCAGGAGTCCTGACTCCCAGCCCCCCAGGATGGATAGATTGATAGTGGGTGTGTATGGGAATAGATAGATGCACACAAGTATCCCATCTCCCTTCTAGCCACCTTTGCTTTCTTTTAACGTCTCCTGGCAGTTCACTATATGAAGGGTCTCTTATCGTCCTTGCTCCTGTGACGGTGCTGAGAAGCAGCTGGGTGGTTCCTCGCACCATGACTGGTGGTGAGACGTCCACTGCAATTTGACATTTTTAGAACTCATTGATTTGTGGCATTTCAGGACACAAGAAGGGATCACTTGGGTCGGCATGTCCCCCGGCGATTCCTGGCCCAAGCCCCGACCTGCTGGATGAGCAGAGCAGTTAGAAAGAGAGGCCGAAGTTGGCTTTAAAGACTACGAGTCATGGAGTCTGCAACCCCCCAAATACTGCAAAGCTGGGAAAACCATCTGGGAGTGAATATTTCACCCTCAGTGAATTTCCCTGGGACCTGTCAGTGTCCCGGAGAGGCAGATTGAAGAGCCCAGAGGCTGAGGTGAATGGTTTGAAAGATCTGTTTGCCCAGAAAGGCAGGGCACAGAGGAGAAAGGGCGCGTGTTGAGTTATCTTATCCATCAATGACTCATGGAGGACTCTTCCCTGGCTTTAACAAATGGTCAAAGAGAGGAAGGGACTCGGGGAACTGTCTTCAATTCTCAGATCTACCACAGACTCCCCTCGTCTCCTTGGGGAAGCCATGTCATCTGTCCAGACCTGAGTTTCCCCATCTGTACAATGAGGGTTATGATGCTCACCTCACACCGGAGAGCTGAATAGGGCTGGACTCATGTTGTGAGGCGTTTGGGGAATATTTCTGCCTTATAAAGACCCAGAGTCTCCTCTCAGCATCACTCGCACAAAACCAGAGCTACTCCACCGGAGTTTCCCCAGGTTTACACTGGAGCAGCCGAGGGCAGAATCCCATTTCTCCTGTTTTCCGTCCATCGCTAGGACACCACGTCACAATGGAAAGTTAAAGGCAGAGGGAAGGTCTGTGACAGACCCAAGGTCCCACAGCAGCTGGGAACAGAACCTAAGAGTCCTGACTCCTTTTCCAGTGAATTGACCACTGGGCCCTAGAGCCATCAGGCCATAGAAGGAGGTGGAGAGACGGATGTAGGTTGATCAGTGGCGCGGGTTTCCGATTTCCCCCCATTTTGATGGTTTCTCTTTTATTCTCTTTATTTTTCCAGTGAAACCCACAAGCCCATCTGTCTTCCCCCTGGTTCCCTGCTGCACCCAGACTGGCAATGCTCCCCCGCACACAAGCTTGGCCTGCCTCGTAACTGGCTATTTCCCAGCACCAGTGCACATCAAGTGGAATTCTGGCCAAGTGACCGAGGGGGTCAAAACTTTCCCAGAGGTGATGATGAGCGACGGGCTCCTCACCTGGAGCAGCCTGCTGATCATCCCTGCCAGTTCCCGGCAGGGCGACACCTACCAGTGTGATGTGAGGCATGAAGGCACATGTGCCTAGAGGGTCTGGGAGCCAGTTAATCTTAAGGTGCCTTTGGAAAAATCTCAGCCTGAAAGACGGGAACGTTTGGTCCAGTTTTGAAACACACTGAGCCCTGGTGCTTTGTCACTGCAGAGCTCCCGCCCCCAGCGCCCCTCTCCATGGACCCCGAACGAGGACAACCTTAGGGTGAAATGTACCCCTGGGCAGAGACCCATGTTCCACTAAGGGGGAGATTTTTCAGCCCTGTCTGAAGTATTTAGGCACCCAGTTCCCATAGGCACTTCACATGTAAATCCCTTAGGCATCTTGGGACATCTTAGACATGCAGCTGGACCTAAATGGCATCTAACCCTCATGCTGGCCCTTCTGTACAGGGGAAAACTTCGGCTCACTGCCCTACTCCCTCAGACTCCCCCAACTCAGCCCAAACCCTAACCCTAACCTCACTGCCCTACTCTCTCAGCCTCATCCTCACCCAGCCCAAACCAAACTCCTCCCATTGGGGGAGGGAGAACAAAGACAATTCACCACTTCAGTCCAAAGTCCACCTTTGTTCACACAAGGACTCAAAGCAAACCCAGTGCAGCTCAGAGCACAGGGTCCCAGCCACCAGGGGCCCCTCCAGCGTTCAGCTGGCTGGATGGGGAGCACCCCCCATTTTCCCACTAGGTCACCTTTCTTGCATGTTTTCTAGGCCTGCTGCCTGGTCCACATCTAGAGATTTCCCCTCAGGTGCTTTCCTCAGCACTGAGCCAGAAGCTCTCCCTTCTATAGACTGCAGCAAGCGGTCCCATGAAACTACAATTCTCAGCAACTGCTGGCCTTAGAGGGGCTCTACCCCGTTACAAGCTAGCGCTCGGTTACACCTCTTTGTCATGGAGCTGTGTGTGTTTCCTGCACTCCGGCTGTTCTTGGGCATCCTTTGAAATGGATACAACCCCGGAGCAGCAAACCTAGGCATTCTGGCATCAGAACTTCAATGCGTGTAAATCGACTGATCTCCATGGAAGTCAGTGGCACTGTGCTGAGTTACATCAGCTGAGGATTTGACCCTTTATCCGTAGTCAGACACAGTCAGTCCTCTCCCAGGATTCCCTCTGATGCCATGTCAGGCTATACAGCACCACGGTCCCCCTTACACAGGGGACATTAACTCACTAAAACAAGTTCAAATAAACAAACTCAGCTCCAGTTCCAGCTTTGTCCCTGCTGTTTACCAGGGAGAACACACTCCATGCAGGATGTGCAGAAACAATGCACGGAGGCATTTAATATTTGCCTAAATGATTTAAGGGCCCAGTTCCCATTTGTTTCAATCCCCGTACATGGCTGTGAAAAATCTCAGCCCTAGAGGGTGAATAAAGTACTCAATGTAAACGTAACACAACAGGGTGTGGTTGTTGCTAGTGCTGGGAGGACTGTAGAGTTAGCACTCTCTCAGGAAGGGGAGTGAGGATCTACAGAGAGTGACACTGGACTGTGTTTTCCCCTCTCTCTGCTCTCAGCATATGCTTCGACAATGCCACCCCAGGTTCACCTCCTGGTCCCCAGCTGCGAGGGCAGCTCCACAGAGAGCCAGCTGGAGCTGGTTTGCCTCCTCCTGAGTTTCAAACCCGGCAAAGCCGACGTGAAATGGCTGGTGAATGGAAAGGAGAGGAGCCCCCCGACTTCTGCCTTTTCCTCTGCAAAGGGCACAGATGGTTTCTACATGGGGCAGAGCCGCATGAACTTCACCAGGAAGAGCTGGGAGAAGGGGGACATCTACACCTGTCAAGTGTCCCACCCGTCAGTGAGAACAGAGCTCTCCATGCACAACACCAGCAAGTGCTTGGGTGAGGGGCTACCCCATGCATGGCGGGGAGGTGGGGTGGAGAGTTACTCAGAAACCAGCCCTGCCTAGGGTAGGTGGGACTGCACCTAGACACCAGTGTGAATGGAGACATGGGAGCACCATAGAGAAATAGACACTGTAGGTGGATGGGAAGAGATAGAGCTATAATGGGTGGATTGATGGATGGGATGGATACTATAAGTGTTCTGATGGAGGCGGTTGGATAGATTAGATTATATTCTTCTGCCTTTTCACATTATTGGAACAGGTCAATGACATCTCTTTGCATTTCTCAGCCTGCCTCAGAAGCTCACTTCACCCAATCATCTACTTAACCAAACCCTCCTATGAAGACGTCATCAAAAGTTCTGGTCATGTTACATGTCTAGTTTTGGGTTATGACTTAGCAGGCAGCAGAATCGCATGGAATGTGGATGGGAAGGTCAGCTCTGTGGCAACAACAAAACCCCAGCAAAAAAACAACAATGGGACCACCAGCCTGGTCAGTTCTCACCCTGTGTCTCTAGCACAATGGGGAAAAGGCACCAAATTTACCTGCAAAGTGACCACACCGTGTTCTGGAGAACTAACTCAGGATATAACCATGAGCAATACAGGTGAGTAGCCTTGATATCTCAAAGGGAAAGGCAAACTCCAGTCACTGTTAATTGGGATAAGGGGGTGAAACTCACCCTGCACAAGTCTTAGGGAGCCTTAAGTCCCAGTTCAACCCCCAAGTAGGATTTTAGTGGAGTCTGGGCCCTCAGGACAGTCGTGTATTTCAGGTATAATTAGTATTTCCCCTATGAATCTCTCATTCTCAATCTCTCATTAATTTCCACTTCCATAGTTTTCCCAGTATTCCCTGTCTTATCATTAAATTCCAGCTCCTCCAAGAATTTCACACCCTCGGCTCCCTGGGATCCAGCCAATGGCATGAACAACTGCTTGACTGCATGTGACCTCGGGTGGGAGGGGTGGCAATGAAGGATTTCTGTCTCCATTATGATGCCACCTTTGGTGAAACCAAGATTTATTGCAACCTGATCTGGGTGGGGAATGTCCCCTCCACTCCTGTGCAGGAGAGTTCCCTGTATTCCCAAGGCATTATTCAGTCTGAAATGCCCCATGTAGTGGGGATCCCACCCCACCCCTGGAGGAGATGATCCCACAGCTTCCAAGACCCCATCACCAGTAAAGGAAGTGAAGGAAATCTCTCGTAATTGTAAGAGGGAATTTCAGGGTGGGAGCAGAATGTAATCTCATTGGGCTGTGATTTGGCCAAGACACTGGGATGGACAGTCTTGCTCTTGGGGAAAGTTCACAGATATCTTTCATGGCAGGGGGGAGGCGGTTCACTGAAAATGTTCTTTCCTTCTTAACCATGGATCCCCCTGGGAGTTGTTTGCTTCTCCCTTGAACATGGATTCCCACGGTGGCAGGTTTACAATTTTGCCCTTTTGGTCCCTTCTTATTCCTCAAATGTGTTGTCGGAACACTAGGAATGTCTTCATGGATCTGCAGCCATGACAGGCACCAATTTAAATCTTGTCTCAAGGAACAGATGAGCTGGGGTGGGGCAGATTCCGTATCGGATTCAGAAGGTGACGAATTTGTGCAATCAAAGGAGAGAAACCCCTGAGCTCCATTGCCCCACAGTGGGGCTTGGGCCTCCGTATGAATCTGGAATCCCAGCTCCAGCAGGATCTACTTTACAAACTAATCTTATGAGCGACTCCAGGCATATCCTTCACACAACATTCAATAGAGGACAATGTCGCTGGGTGCCAGGGCTCCCATCAGTCAGGACTTTCCTGCTGAGATTTCTAAAGGGATACGAGCTCTCCCCTCCCCCATTGGCTTGCAGCCTTTCTGCCTGTGCAGGGCATAGGGGTTTAGGGAACACAAGTTCCGCCCTGAGCTGTGGTTGCGGTGTGGGGTCTAGTGGTTAGAGCAGGGGGGTCTGTGTGCCTGGCATGAGCATGGGCAGGTCATTTGTCCTCTGTGTCCCAGCTGCCATATCTGGGAAATGGGGATAACTATGCTGAGCTCAGGCGCGTCATCGAGCTCATGAATGTCTGGCTGGAAGGACCCTGTGTTGAGCACCATGGCAGGTCTGTCCCCGGCCATGTTTTCTGCAATGGGACTTTCTCCCAACAAAGCCGGAGACCTTCAGATTTTCTCCTGGGAGCCAGAAACCTTCAGATCTGCTCATCGGACCCAGACACCCAAATAATCATAATGGGACCCAGAAATCCCAATCCCTTGGTGTGTTGGAAAACCTCAGCCATTGTTCCCGATGCCCCATGAGATGAGGGTCTTTCCCCTTCCATCAGGGAACCCAGTGCCCTATTTCCCACTCCAATGACCTTCGGCCCTTTCCCAAAACAGCCCCTGGGCTTTGCACCCCTGAGACAGAGGCACTTAGTTATCAGCTGGTGCCTCTTGAGTATTTGCTCGTCTCAGCCCTCAACGCTGCCTCCTGCTCCCAACTAGGTGGTGGCAACTGTAATCAACACCCTCTGGAGGTCTCTCTCCTTCCCCCTTCCCTGGAGGATCTCTACATAGCGCAGAACGCCACCATCATTTGTTTGGTGAGTGGCATGGAGACCTCTGGCAGCCTGGAGGTCACCTGGAGCCGTGGTAGAGGGGGCCGGTTGGCCGAGGTCTCCAGGGAGCCAGTGCCACAGGAAAATGGCACGTACAGTGCAACCAGTATCCTGCGGGTGTGCATGGAGGAATGGCAGGCGGGGGAGAAGTTCACCTGCACTGTGAAGCACCAAGACATCCCGTCGGCCATCGTCAAGACCGTCAGCAAGAGTCAAAGTAAGAACTCAGCCTTTCCCCTGTAGGGGGCGCCAGATCCAATCCAACCGCAGGCTGGGGGGACTGGCTGGCTCAAGGTGTGGGGAATTGGTCACGGACCTTCTGTCTGTAGGAGGCGCTAGCTCTGATCCAGCTTCAGGTCTTTGGGACTGGGGGTTACAAATTTGTGGGTGGGATGAAATGTGCAAATGTATGAGACAGAAGGGGAACGGAGAGCCAGGACTCCTAGGTTCATTTTCTGGCTGTGGGAGGGGAGTGGGATGCAGTGGGTTAGAATAGGGAGACTGGAAGCTCTGACCCCGGGGTTCTGGCCCCTTTTCATGGAAGGTATTTGGTTCTAGGGGATTACTCTGGCCTGTACTCCTGGATTCTATCCATGGGTCTGGGAGGGGAGTGAGGGGTCTAGTGGGATATAGCAGGGGGATGAGGGTGGGGGATGGTAGCCAGGACTCCTGGGTCCTAATCCTTACCAATAACCCCTCACTGTTCCTCATGGCAGCGGTCTCCCTCCGGGCCCCTTCTGTCTACATCTCCCCTCCCCACGCTGAGGAGCTGGCGCTCCAGGAATCGGCCACCATCACCTGCCTGGCCTCCGGCTTCTGGCCCAGAGACATCTCGGTGACATGGACTCAGCAGGACCAGCCCGTGTCCCAGGAAAACTACACCAATGTCGGCCCTGTCTGGGAGGCTGGAAAGGAGGAGCGCTACTTCATCTACAGCAAGCTCAATGTCTTGGCATCGGAATGGGAGCGGGGGGACACGTACGCCTGCGTGGTGGGGCACGAGGGTCTGCCCATGACCTTCATCCACCAGAGTGTGGACAAAGCCTCCGGTAAACCCACCACCGTCAATGTCTCTGTGATCTTGTCCGACACCGACGTCACTTGCTCCTGAGGAGTAGAGCCCCGCGGGCTCCTCACGGCGTATCTGAGATGGTCACAGAACCTTGTGGGGTCTCGGATTCCTCTTAGCCTGTGTGTAAAGCTGTGGGAGCTCTGGTGTACAGAGCGTGTCTGTGTGGAATATGCCCAAATAAAAATGCAACGTGCCAACATTGGTGATGAAGGGTGTGTCTTCTGACAGAGACTGTCTCTGTGTCTTATCTACCTACTCACCATTCCTCCCACAGCATCTAGAACTATCCATCCATCTTTCTTTCTATCTCTCTAGCCATCCTCCTTTCCAAACGGATTGTCTACATCAATTCATCCTTCCACAGGATCTATCCATCCATTCTACCCTCTGCAGTACCTGCCTTTTTGATTCCACAATATCCATCCATCCATGCATGCAAAATTATGCAATCTTCTCTCAGCATCCATCCATCCTCATGCAGTGTCATGTTTCTACCTGCCCATCCCACTGCAGTGAGTTGCTATCCATCCATTATAATTCATGATATTGCAACTCCTAGATCTCCTGTCTGAGGTTAGGGCCCTATTGTGAAGGGCACTGCACGAACACACATAGAGCTAATGTCCTGGGACCAAGGAGCTGATAGTCTAAGCAGACAGAGGCTGGGAGGGGATATTTTGGCACAAAGGGATTAAAATTGGATCGGTAAAAGGGAGCGAGACACCCAAATCCCACTGCCATTGTGAATTTATTTCATGGGCACCTAGTTTCCAAAGAGTCCTTTAAAGGCCCCAGCCTAAGTGGATTGTCTCTGGTCACACTGCAGGTAAGTTGGAGCGGTGGGAATATGGCCCTGATCCGCCATCTCCAAGACTTGTTTCTTAACCATTGCACCTGTCTAGGAATGTGGCCCTAACCACTCTGGCATCAGAACCCCTGGGAGATGTGTCCTCACCTGAGCACATAAGGTGAGAGGCAGAGCCCCCAGGAATCTGGTGGTGTGTCTGCAGGGAGCTAGGCAGCAGGGTGAGACTGATTGAGAAGCCTTCATTCCCACCAGCTCTGTCCCTGGATGTATGAACATGGGGGTGGTGTGCAGGCGAAGTGATTTCACGTCTGTGTATGGGGTTTTGGAGCCCGATACTGGAATACAGCATTCGGGTCTGGTGTCAACAAGGCTTGTGTGGAGAAAGTGAATACGGAAGTGTTAGTTTCTCTTCACATAACACAAGAAGCAGGGGTCATCCAATGAAATTAAATGGCAGCTGGTTTAAAACAAACACAGGGAAGTACCTCTTCACACAGCAGAGTCAACCTGTGGAACTAGTTGTCAGGGGATGTTGTGATGGGCCAAAATATAACTGGGTTCCAAAAAGAATTAGACAAGTTGATGGAGGATGAGTCTATCAAAGGTTATTAGCCAAGATGGTCAGGGACGGAGCCCTAAGCTCTTGCTTTCCCTAAGCCACTGCCTGTCATATGCTGGCACTGTACGACAGCAGACAGCTCACTCAATAATTGCCCTGGTCTGGTTATTCCCTCTGATACATCTGGCATCAGCCAATGTTGGTGTGACGGGTTGGGGTCACAGAGACCTGCTTGGTGCTGCCACCTGGTGTGCCAAGGCTACTTCTGCCCCTGCTTCCAGGTTGTTTCCAGCTTGTGACTCCCGAATCCTGTCTGTTTTGAGCCAGATCCACTGATCTGCTGCAAACACAGACGCAGGTCCGAACTAAGTCCACTAACAACTGTAAGGCTCCTGGAAGCGCTCTTGCCTTTGATACCCATGTGCCCAACCCCCAAGGAGGTTCACACCCTGAATAAATCTGTTTTACCCTGTATAAAGCGTATACAGGGCAAACTCATAAATAGTTTGTCTTTTATTTCAAAGACAGAAAGATATGCACAGCTGTTTGCCTCTCCCCCCCCCCCGGTACCAACTCATACACCAGGAAACTTAATAAGTAAAAAGTGATTTCAATAAGTACAGAAAGTAGGATTTAGGTGATTCCAAGTGGTGACAGACAGAACAAACTGAATTACTAAATAAAATAAAATAAAACACGCAGGTCTACGTCTAATCAAACTTCACACAGATATCAAAACCTCACCGGCTCCAGCTTTCTTTCTTTCACAGGCTGTAAAACTTCTAGCCTGGGTCCAGCAGTCCCTCACACCCCCTATTGTCTCTGTCCTTTGTTCAGACTCTCTCTTGTATGTCCTTGGGGAGGTGGAGAGCCTCTTTCTTTAGCGAGCTGAAGACAAAATGGAGGGGTTTCCCAGGGGTTTAAATAGATTTTCTCCTCTGGGTGGACACCCCTCCCTCTCCCTGTGTAGCATCCAGTTACCAAATGGAGTTGGGGTCACATGGACAAGTCACCTGTCCATGCACAACACAGTTGCTTCTCAGACCAGCCACATTCCTGGCAAAGCTCAGATGTGGATTGGTGTCTGCAAGGTCTATTGTCTGTTAAGTGCTTCTTGATTGGGCACTTGACCTGCACATTCCTTTCTCAAGAAATACAACCAATATTCATAACTTCAACTACAACAATGATACATGGATATAAATGGGAGGAATAAATTCAGTAGGTCATAACATTCACAGAGATATGTTACATGGCACATGTAGCATAAAACATAGTCCAGTTACATCATGTATACATTTATAAGCATCTCCCCATAAAGTTTTATGGGGTACACCATCACAGTTGGAAGACCGGATCCGGGGGTAGATGGACCATTGGTCTAATGCAGTATGGCCATTCTCTTGTCCAATATTTTTTTTTTTAAAAAGGTTGAAATATTGGAGAGGGTGTAAAAGAGAGCTAGAAAAATGATTAGAGGGCTGGAGAAAATATCTTCCAGTGAGAGACTGGAGGAGCGAATCAGAGATGGGAGGAGCCAAATCAGTTGAGCTTATGAGAGAGACATTCAAGAGATGGCTTCATTGATATGTATAAGTACCTCCATGGGGAGAAAATCGCAGGCACTAAAGATCTGTAACTTAGTATAGGAAGGCTTAAGAGGAGCCAATCGCTGGACGTTAAACCTAGACAGACACAAATTTAGAATAATGCACTGCAGGGTGGATCCGGGTTGTGCGGACACTGCAGATACAGTCCACCGGACTGTCCTGGGCCTCACCACAATGCGGTCCAAATTCCAGAGTCTAAGCAGCGGCCCTTTGGTTCTGGGCTGCGGGGCCTAATGGCCTGATCAATACGGCCACCCACGAGCACAGAGCGGTGTGGCCTAGTTCCCAGGGTCAATATATCAGCCCTCAAGGACAGGATTTTGTTTCCTAGGGGCTACAGTCAATATAGCGGCCCTTGGGTGCAGGGGAGCATTTCCTAGTGTTCAGAGTGAATAGAGAGGCCCTCAAATGTAGGGCAGTGTAATGTAATGGCCAAACCCAGGGGCTGTCACCAGAGGGACCGATAGCCAGGGTAGGGGGACACGGGCCCACCAGACTCCACTGGGTCCTGACCCAGGGCCCCAGCAGTGGTGAAGTGGTCCACCACTGGGTCAGTGGGGAATCATAGAAGAATAGACTCAAAGGACTGGAAGGGATCTCGAGAGCTCATCTAGTCTAGTCCCTCCTCCTCGTAAGAACCGTTTAGGTACTTGAAAACTGTTATCATGTCCCCTCTCAGCCTTCTCTTTTCCAGACTAAGCAAACCCAATTTTTAATCTTCCCTCATAGGTCATGGTTTCTGGATCTTTAATCATTTGTATTCCTCTTCTGATTTTCTCCAATTTGGCCACATCCTTCCTGAAATGTGGTGCCCAGAACTGGACACAATACTCCAGTTGAGGCCCAATGAGCATGGAGTAGAGTGGAAGAGTTACTTCTCATGTCTTGCTTACAACATTCCTGCCAATACATCCCACACTAATGTTCGCTTTTTTTGCAACAGCTTTACACAGCTGACTCATAATTAACTTATGATCCACTATGATCCGTAGATCCCTTTCTGCAGCGCTCCTTCGTAGGGAGTCATTTCCCATTTTGTACGTGTGCAACTGATTGTTCCCTCCTAAGAGCAGTGTGTTCTAAGTTGAGGAGGCTCCAGGCCATTTTCCAGTCGGCGTTCTTGTGGTTGACAAGACACATGGACGGGCTCAGGGAATGCTGGGCTGTGAGTCCTTCCAACTCTTGGGAACGGGTTCCCAATGGAGCCCAGGCTGGTGGTGAGTGAAAGAGGTTCCTACTGAGTGGTATCTCATGTGGAATGAGTTGGGAGGGGTCTTTCCTCAGTCCCCATGACACAACAATACAGATGGCTCAAGGAGTTAGAAATGGGCCATGGAGATGTCTGCCTACAGGGACTGAGGTCACTGCTGTGTGATGGTGACAGAGTTGCACCAAGTGAGGAATCAGTTGGGGGCCCTCACTTCTGTGTCCAGTGTCCTGACACTATGGGACATATCAGGGTGTTGCTGATGGGGTGGCCATGCCTTTCCCCCTTTTCATAGGACTTGCGGGTGGGCTGGTCAGGTGTTGTCCTAATGTGGTGTCGGGCTACAGATCTTGCCCCTTCTAGAAGCATGGGTTGAAATGGAGTCCAAGTGGGTAGTAGCTTAAAAGTTGTTCCCATCAGATGGCCCCATTATTAGGTGTATTACAGTCATGTGTAGAGGTCTCCACTGAGTTTGGGACTCCCATGCGCTAGGAGCTGCACAGATGTAGAGTAAGAGAGAGTCTCTACCTAGAAGAACTTAACATCAAAACAGAGAAAGGATGTGAAGGGAAACTGAGGCACAAAGAGGGGAGGTGAATTGCCTGAGGCCCCGCAATGAGAATGACAGAGCTGGGAGTAGACCCCTGGGGGTCCTGAATCCCATCCTAGTGTTCTGTTCATTGAATCTCTCTGCCTCTGGGATATGACTTGGGGCAGGTCTCAGAACAGCTCTGTGGGTAAATTCCCCAGGTCCCCAAAATAGGGATCGCGGGGAGGGGGGGATTGGTGCCTCTGCTGCCAGGGAACTGGTCCCAACACAGCTCAAGCTGGCATTGACTGGGAAGATGCTGCTGTTTGATGGGCGTGCATGGCCCCATTGAGCTATGCATTGGCAGGTCTCTGCCCAGTTCCCTTGCTGGCCTGGGGAGGGGAATGGCATGCTCGGGGAGAGGCCGCTGGCTGGAGTTTGTAAAGGAGCCAAAGGGTGTGAAATGTAATGACAGTTGGGGGCTGAAATCCCTGAGGCTGCTCTGAGAATTGCAGCCTGGGATGGGGGGTCTCCACCTGCAGCCTGCCCGGGCCCCCTGGCAGGGAACCCTCCTTCGCCGGCCCTGGACAGGGAACTCCTGCCAAGAGCCCAGCCCGGAGCTCCCTGCTGTGCCACTCAGCTCCTTGGGATCACGAAGAGGCCTCTCTAACCCGCACGTTTATCTCATCCCCAGCTCCTCACTGCCTAGTGGAGGACCAGGGCATCTATGTTGAAGGAGGAGAGGAGGAATCTGACAGTCTCTGGACGCCTGTTGCCTTCATTGCTCTCTTCCTGCTCAGCCTGTTGTACAGCGCCGGCGTCACGCTGGTTAAGGTAATAGCAACAGCTCCCTTCATGGTCGCGCTTCACTGCTTAGAGCAATAACCAGTGCTCAATAATCGACCCCACCCCAACAGCATGCAGCCATCAGCCCTCGGGAACTACTCAGTCACCCACATTCAGTGATGAAATTCAATAAGGCCAATGGAAGGTATTCCACTTAGGAAGGCGCAATCAGTTGCACACCGAAATTGGGAAATGATGCCTAGGAAGGAGTATTGCCGAAAGGCATCTGGGGTCATAGTGGATCACTAGCTAAATATTAGTCAGCAACATAATACTGTCAGAAAATAAACAGATGCCACCACCGCAGTGCCACCCAAGGGAGCCCTAAATAAACAGCCCCAGAGGTGGCTGTGTTCCATCTGAAGTGACTCCTGAGTGTTTCGGTACATTGGGATCAGTGCCATCGAGGTACACGCATGAAATCCATCCATCCTGGTCTTTAGGGGGCTCCCCGGTCACTGCTGCATCCTGGAACTTCACACACACTTATGGATTTACCCTCTAAAGGATCCAGAGCCAGCTCTCTTGTGGGAATGGAGGGACAGAGAGGATGCGCAAAGGGAGAGAGCGAGTGAAGATGTGTGGAATGGATAGTTGGATGAATGGATGGTTGTTTCTAGAGATGGATGGGTGGAGGGTTGTGTGCTCATGGATGGATGGGTGGAGGGGTGTGTGGTCATGGATAGATGGGTGGAGGTGTGGGTGGGTATGGATGGACGGTTGTATCTAGAGATGTATGGGTAGAGGGGTGTGTGGGGATGGATGGATGGTTGTATCTAGAGATGGACGGGTAGATGGGTGGGTGGGGATGTATGTATGTTTGTATCTATAGATTGATGGGTGGAGGGGTGGGTGGGGATGGATGGATGGTTGTATCTAGAGATGGGTGGGTGGAGGGGTGGGTGGGGATGGATGGATGGTTGCATCTATAGATTGATGGGTGGAGGGGTGGGTGGGGATGGATGGATGGTTGTATCTATAGATGGATGTGTAGAGGGGTGGATGGGGATGGATGGATGTTTGTATCTAGAGATGGGTGGGTAGAGGGGTGTGTGGGGATGGATGGATGGTTGTATCTATAGATGGATGTGTAGAGGGGTGGGTGGGGATGGATGGATGGTTGTATCTATAGATGGATGGGTAGAGGGGTGTGTGGGGATGGATGGATAGTTGTTGTGACGGTTGGTATCACAGAAACCCCCTTGGAGCTGCCACCTGGTGTGCCAAGACTACTCCTGCTTCTGCTTTCCTGTCTTTTCCAGCCAGACCCGCTAGCCTGCTGCAAACCCAGACCCAGGTCTGAACCACGTCCCCTAGTAGTTGAAGTCTTGCCTGGAAGCAGCTTAGGAAGTGCTCTTGCCTTTGACACCCAGGTGCCCAACTCCCAATGGGGTTCAAACCCTGAACAAATCTGTTTTACCCTGTATAAAGCTGGATGGATAGAGGGGTGTGTGGGGATGGATGGATAGTTGTGTCTAGAGATGGATGGGTGAAGGGGTGTGTGGTCATGGATCGATGGTTGTATCTAGAGATGGATGGGTGGAGGGGTGGGCCCTCTATTTCACAGATAGAGAGGTATGCACAGCTGTTTGCCTCCATCCAGGTACTAACATGTACTCCAGGTTACTTAATAAGTAAGAATTTATTTTAATAAGTACAGAAAGTAGTATTTAAGTGATTCCAAGTAGTAGCAGACAGAGTAAAAGCGACAAAGGGTCCTGTTGCACCTTATAGACTAACAGAGGTATTGAAGCATAAGCTTTCGTGGGTCAATTCCCACTTCTTCGGATGCAAGCAGTGGAAATGTCCAGAGGCAGATAACTTGCTTGCATCCAAAGAAGTGGGTATTGACCCACGAAAGCTTATGCTTCAATACCTCTGTTAGTCTATAAGGTGCCACAGGACCCTTTGTCGCTTCTGCAGATCCAGACTAACACGGCTCCCCCTCTGATACTTGAGACAGAGTAAAGTGAATAAAATAAAACATGCAAGCCTCTGTCTAATCACACTGAATACAGATAAAAACCTCACCAGTTCCAATAAACTTCCTTTTACAGGCTATGGTCCTCCTAGCCTGGGTCCAGCAATTGCTCATACCCCCTATTGTTCTTGTGCTTTGTTCCAGTCTCTTTCAGGTGTGTCCCGGCGGGGGGTGGAGAGGCTCTCTCTTTAGCCAGCTGAAGACAAAATGGAGGGGGGTCTCCAAGGGGTTTAAACAGACTTTCTCCTCTCCATGGATACCCCTCCCTCTCTCTGTGTAGCATCCAGTTACCAGATGGAGTTTTGGGGTCACATGGGCAAGTCACATGTCCATGCACAACTTAGTAACCAGTCCAGCCACATTTCTGGCCAAGCTCAGATGTGGATTCGTGTCTGCAACTACTTTTGTCTGTTTAAGAGTTCCTTGATTGGGCTCTTAACCTGCACATTCCTTTCCCCAGCCATTGATCCAATGCTCTTGCCAAGGCTATGTAGACAACAAGCAAGTATACAACCAATATTCATAACTTCAATTACAAAAATGATACATGCATACAAACCAGATGAATAGATTCAGTGGATCACAACTTTTACAGAGATATGTTACATGGCACATGTAACATAAAACATATTCCAGTTACATCATATATACATGTATAAGCATCTCCCCATAAAGCCTTATGGGGTACACCGTCACAGTTGTATCTGGAGGTGAATAGATGGAGGGGTGTGTGGTCATGGATGAATGGTTGTATCTAGAGATGGATAGGTAGAGGTGTGGGAGGAGATGAATGGATAGTTGTGTCTAGAGAAGGATGGTGGAGGGGTGTGTGGTCATGGAAGGATGGTTGTATCTAGAGAAGGATGGGGAGGAGTGGGTGAAGATGGTTGTAGCTAGAGATGGATGGATGGACGGGTGGGTGGGGATGGATGGATGATTGTATCTAGAGATGGATGGGTAGAGGGGTGTGTGGTCATGGATGGATGGGTGGAGGGGTGTGTGGGGATGGATGGATGGGTGGAGGGGTGTGTGGTCATGGATGGATGGTTGTATCTAGAGATGGATGGGTGGAGCGGTGGGTGGGAATGGATGAATGGATGATTGTATCTAGAGATGGATGGGTAGAGGGGTGTGTGGGGATGGATGGATGGTTGTATCTAGAGATGGATGGGTAGAGGGGTGGGTGGTGATTGATGGATGGTAGTATCTAGAGATGGATGGGTGGAGGGGTGGATGGGGATGGGTGGATGGTTTTTTCTAGAGATGGATGGAGGGGTGTGTGTCATGCATGAATCGGTGTATCTAGAGATGGATGGGTGGAGTGTGTGTAGTCATGGATGTTTCGGGTGAGGGGTGTCTGGGGAGGGAGGGATGGTTGTATCTAGACACAGATAGTTGAGGGGGATGCCGCTAGTTATGGATGGATGGATGGATGGATGGCGGGGTCGGTCTAGAGATGGATGGATGGATGGCGGGGTCGGTCTAGAGATTGATGGGTGGAGGGGTGTGTGGTTTAGGATGGCTGGACGTGTCTAGAGAGGGAATGGTGGAGGAACGGAAGGATGGGTAGAGAAGGGGATAGGCAGGTTGGTGTTGGACGCATATCCAAGCTCTCTCTGTCACAGTGGCTGAGTCGGAGTTGACGTCTCTTTCTCTCCCCCCAACAGACGCGATCGTCTCGGGTGAGTTTTTCAGTGAGGATGGAGAAGCGGAGCTAGACGGCCTCTGGGCCACCATCTCAGTCTTCATCACCCTCTTCCTCTTGAGCATGTGCTACAGCGCCACCGTGACCCTGTTCAAGGTGAGAGAGAGAGAACGAACGTAGGAAGGAAGGAAAGAATGGGTTTATCACAGCAGAGGGTAGCATGGAAGAAAAAGAAAGAACAGAAGAATGAAGGAGAAAGAAGAATGGGTGAAAAATGCAGAGACTGACTGAATGAGACACAGATATAAAAGCAGGAAGGAATGACACAGAGATAGCAGCTCCCCCCACCGCTGACCCCTCTCACCTCTGCTCTCTCTGCCCCCCTGCAGGTGAAGTAGCTTTTCTCCACTGTGGTGCAGCTGAAGCAGGCGACTGGCCCCGAGTACAAGAACGTGATTCAGTGAGTGGTGTAGGGGCTGTTGCCCCTATCCACCCGGAGACAAGGGGTTGGGACTCCCGGCTCCATTGACGACATCGCCCTGAGTCCCACAGCTGCCCCATACCAATGCTGTGCCCCTGGGAGTCCCCCCTGGGGAAAGAGATGAGCTCACCCCACATGGCCTAATCAGCCCTCAGCCACTAGGGATGCTGCCCTGCTGGGAGGTTGGCTGAGACCGGACAATTCGTATCATGCAGGGAACCAGCGCCCCTAGCGAGGAAACAACCCCTCTCACACTTCCCACCCTCCTGAGCCCAACAGTCCCCAGCTCTGGGGCTGGATCAGAGCCACCGCCCCCTAGAGGGGAAAGGCCCCATGTCCCCTTTCCCACCCCCTGCGCCATCCAGTCCCCCGCCATGGGGCAGGACCATAGCCAGAGTGGTGTCTGTCATGCTGTATGTTGCATATTTAGCTCTTCATTGGGATTTCTGTCTGTGGTGTGTGTGTGTGACTTTTGTTGTGTGCACTGAGTGACAATAAATAAATAAATAAATAAACAAACAAACAAAAGAGGCTCCATCTCATTCATTACCATCTGTCCCTGACTTTCAGGGACCCCTGACACCCTCCAGAGGGTCATCTCGTGTCTGTAGGGGGTGTCTCTGCGCATGGAGAATAAAATGAAGTGTGCCCGCAAAATTGGCACCAATAGGATGTAGGGGGCTTAGCTACGAACCCAGAGAGCTGAGACTTTGTCCCTCAGCCTATATAGGCTGGGACTGATGGTCAGAAGGGAGAGATCTCTGGGTCAGGGAAAGCCACTGATCAGATAGGGGGGAAATTTATAAGAAAGAAAGAAAGAAAGAAAGAAAGAAAGAAAGAAAGAAAGAGAAGTGTATGTGTGAAGATGGATGGATGTGTAGATAGATACCGGGGGACTGGGACATACAGTGGGTAGTGTTCTCATTGGATGAATCCCCCAAAACCACCCTGAGATGCAGCTACCAATCTTTAACTCATTTTATTTTGGATCAAACACAAAATTCCTGTGTAAGTTGCAAATAAAACAACGGAGCAAATGAGACTCTTCTCCTTCGCCAGAGTCCAGGTTGACCAGACCTCAGGACACTACAGACCTGCGCGCGCGTGCACACACACACACACAGATAGACAGACACACACACACACAAGGAAATCCACTCCTTCCCATGGCATGGGGGTGGAGGATTGAGGGGCAGGGGGCTGAGTTCAAGGTCCAGCGTCGGCTGCCCCATGGGGACGTCCGGGGAAGGACTCTGCCCTCCCTGCTCTGGGTTCTGCGGAGCTCACACCCTTCAGCGCCGTTGTCACGCCCTCTGAGCGGCTGTGGAACATGGTCCCCCAGGTGTCCGGAGAGAGGGCAGGAGCCCGGAGGGCTGAAGATGGAGGGAGGGAATGAAGAGGATGAAGCAGGTCTGTCCACCTCCTCGGAGCCCGGAGCCGGGCACTCACCGCACCTGTGGGACACAGAGAGCAGAGGGGTTCAGACGGTGCCCTGGGACCCGGCGTTGGGCTCACGGGCAGCATCCGGCGCTGGGAGAGCAAGGCCAGAAGGGACCGTTGGGACCATCTAGCCTGTCCTGCTGCGTAGCACGGGCCACGGAGCCTCGCCCAGCCACGCCTGCGTCCAGCCAGGTGTCTGGGGTGAGCTGGAGCTCGACTTTCAGACAGAGACACCAGCCTTGTCAAACCACCTCCGGGAACCGCCACTGCCCAGCGGGTGCCGCACACCAACTCCCTGGGGAGCCCCAGCTGTCTGAGCCAATTCCTCCTGCTTCTGGTTCCAGCCCATCGCACCATGGCCCCGCCACAGACCCGGCTTCACGGGCACCTCCGGCCCTTTGTGATCTGGGCCCGACAACTGAGCCTTAATGATCATGGCTGATGGTTACTGATCGATGCTCACTGATCCTTCCTCCTTGAACATTTCTTCTTGCTTCTTAACCAGGGATCAGACATTTTTGATCATTGATCAGTAATTGCTGATTATTGATAAGTGATGATCATCAACTGATAACTAACAGCAGCTTATTGATGCTTGACACTTGCTCCTTGATTGTTTAACCTTAATTACTGATCTGTGAGTGTTGATTATTGATAATTAATTGCAGATTAATGGTGATTCATCATTAATTACAGATCACTAGGTACTGACCAGAGACAGACAATTCCTGATTATTGATTTCTCAGTGATAAATGATTGGATCGATAATAGACTGTTGAGTCTCATGTATTGATCACTGATGTATCAACCTTGATGGGAGCTCGTTAATTAGTGATGATGGGTGGTGGATTATTAATAAGCAATCTTTCCTGATTATCTCTGATTGATGGTTGGTCACTGTCAGGATCAGGGCTGGCAGCAGAGTCAGTCCCAGGCAACCTGACGCGTGCACCTGGCCGGTAGCGAGCTGCCTGATTGGCTCCGCCCGGATTGCTTGGCAGAGTCAGCAGATCGGCTCATTAGCCCAGCAGAAGTTAAGCACTTGCCCAGAGCATTTCCCGGGGGCTGTGATAGCGGCAGTGACTGCTTCTTCCAGCCCTAACCCTGACATGTTCCCATCTGGCTCCAGCCCGGCTCCTGCCTTCTTCCTGTCTGGCTCCAGCCCAGCTCCTGTCCTGGACCCAGGCTTTCTTCTCTCCAGGCAACCTGGTCCAAATCCCGGGCTGGAATTCCCGATTTTCCTTTTAGTCTCGGACAACCATAAAATCATAGACAGATGGGACAGGGAGAGACCTCCAGAGGTCATCTAGTCCCTTCTGCTGCTGTGAGGCAGGACTAAGTCATAACTAGACCATCCCTGACAGGTATTTCTCTAACCTGTTCCTAAAAACCTCCAACAATGGAGGATCCACAATCTCCCTGGGCAATTTGTTCCAGTATTTAACCAGCCTGACAGTTAGGAAAAATTTTTTCAATGTCCAACCTAAACCGCCCTTGCTGCAATTTAAGCCCATCGCTTCTTGTCCTATCCTCAGAGGTTCACGAGTACAATTTTTCACCCTCCTTTTTATAACAAGCTTTTATATCTGAAAAATGTGATCATGTCATTCCCCCGCCGAGCCCACCCCAGTCTTCTCTTCTCCAGACTAAACAAACCCAGTTCTTTCAATCTTCCATCACAGCTCATGTTTTCCAGCCCATGAATGATTTTTGTTGCTCTCCTATGACCTTATCAATTTTTTCACATCTTTCCTAAAATGTGGCACCCAGAAATGGACACAAGACTCCAGTTGAGGCCGTATCAGTATGAAGTAGAGCTGGAGAATCACTTCTCGTGTCTTCCTTATAACACTCCTGCTAATACAGCCCAGAATTGGGTTTTTTCCTGACAGTATTACGTTGTTGACTAATATTTAGCTAGTGATCCACTATGACCCCAGATCCCTTTCGGCAATACTCCTTCCTAGGCATCATTTCCCAATTTCGGTGTGCAACTGATTGCTCCTTCCTAAGTGGAATACCTTCCATTGGCCTTATTGAATTTCATCACTGAATGCGGGTGACTGAGTAGTTCCCGAGGGCTGATGGCTGCATGCTGTTGGGGTGGGGTCGATTATTGAGCACTGGTTATTGCTCTAAGCAGTGAAGCGCGACCATGAAGGGAGCTGTTGCTATTACCTTAACCAGCGTGACGCCGGCGCTGTACAACAGGCTGAGCAGGAAGAGAGCAATGAAGGCAACAGGCGTCCAGAGACTGTCAGATTCCTCCTCTCCTCCTTCAACATAGATGCCCTGGTCCTCCACTAGGCAGTGAGGAGCTGGGGATGAGATAAACGTGCGGGTTAGAGAGGCCTCTTCGTGATCCCAAGGAGCTGAGTGGCACAGCAGGGAGCTCCGGCCTGGGCTCTGGGCAGGAGTTCCCTGTCCAGGGCCGGCGAAGGAGGGTTCCCTGCCAGGGGGCCCGGGCAGGCTGCAGGTGGAGACCCCCCATCTCAGGCTGCAATTCTCAGAGCAGCCTCAGGGATTTCAGCCCCCAACTGCAATTACATTTCACACCCTTTGGCTCCTTTACAAACTCCAGCCAGCGGCCTCTCCCCGAGCATGCCATTCCCCTCCCCAGGCCAGCAAGGGAACTGGGCTGAGACCTGCCAATGCATAGCTCAATGGGGCCATGCACGCCCATCAAACAGCAGCAACTTCCCAGTCAATGCCAACTTCAGCCGTGCTGGGACCAGTTCCCTGGCAGCAGAGGCACCAATTCCCCCCAATCCCTATTTTGGGGACGTGGGGAATTTACCCACAGAGCTGTTCTGAGACCTCCCCCAAGTCATATCCCAGAGGCACTGAGGTCCAATGAACACAGCACTAGGATGGGATTCAGGACCCCCAGGGGTCTAGTCCCAGCTCTGTCATTGACACTGCAGGGCCTCAGGCAATTCACCTCCCCTCTTTGTGTCTCAGTTTCCCTACACACCCTTTCTCTGTTTTGACAAAGCTCTTCGGGGGAGAGACTCTCCTTTACTCTACGTGTGTGCAGCTCCTAGCGCATGGGGGTCCCAAACTCAGTGTAATACACCTAGTAACGGGGCCATCTGATGGGAACAACTTTTAAGCTACTACCCACTTGGACTCCATTTCAACCCACGCTCCTAGAAGGGGGAAGGTCTGTAGCCCAACACCACATTAGGACAACACCTGACCAGCCCACCCGCAAGCCCTATGAAAAGCCGGAAAGGCATGGCCACCCCATCAGCAACACCCTGAGCTGCCCCATAGTGTCAGGACACTGCACACAGAAGTGAGGGCCCCCAACTCATTTCTCACTTGGGGCGACTCTGCCACCATCACACAGCAGGGACCTCAGTCCCTGTACGCAGACGTCTCCATGGCCCATTTCTAATTCCTTAAGCCGTCTGTATTGTTGACATGGGGACTGAGGAAAGACCCCTCCCAACTCATTCCACATGGGATACCACTAAGTAGGAACCTCTTTCACTCACCACCAGCCTGGGCTCCATTGGGAACCCGTTCCCAAGAGTTGGAAGGACTCACAGCCCAGCATTCCCTGAGCCCATCCATGTGTCTTGTCAACGGCATGAACGCCAACTGGAAAATGGCCTGGAGCCTCCTCAACTTAGAACACACTGCGGCATTCAAAGGGCTGGCATGAGAGGCCTCAGCTGTCTGCATGTAGCAGCTGAAATCCTAATTCACCCACCAGTGCCCTCTATGGCCTGGCCATAAAGTTCGGTGGTGGATAATTGATGTGACCTTCCTAGCTCTGAAACCTTGACTGGTGCATTTGTAGATCTTAAGGCAAGGTAGGACCATTACAGCAACGAGCCTGATCTCCTGTATATCACAGGCCAGAGAATCTCACCCAGCTATTATGGAGCCCAATGACTTGTCTTTGTTGGGACCACATTTTCCAGAATGGACCCCAGGCTGGATGTGCAAATCTCAAGATGGAGACTCCACCAGTTCCACTGGAAGTTCATTCCAATGGTTCCCTTCCAGATTTTGTGCCTCTGACGGTGTGTGCATACCCGCACTAGTCAGGAAAGGGTTAATCCCACCCTAGGGGTGGAGGAAGTCCTGCCCCTCAGACCATGCTGAGCATGCTCCAAATGCTGGGCTGATATAAAGAAGATCAGCCCAGCTCAGTCTGCACTGACCACGAGGAGGAAGGACGCTTGGTCCAGGCTCCAGCCCAGGAGCCATTACAGCCCTTGCCTGCGGAAGGTGGAGATCTGGAGACACAGGCCAGGGCCCTGTTGCCTACAGCTGATGAGCTGGAGTCTGAGTCCCAGGGAATTACCTGCGCCGAGGAGCCCGGAGACCCCGATGTGAAATGGACAGCAGTTTCAGGAAGCCCGGGAGACAGTGACCCTGGGAGCGGGAGGGAGTGGCATCTCCCACCCATGTAAGATCACCTCGTTTCAGTGTTGCAATGAGGGGAGAAAAACAATAACAGAACATGCGGAAATGGCAGAGGTGCTTAATGACGTCTGTGTTTCGGTTTTCACCAACAAGGTTGGTGGCGAATGGACCTCTAACATAGCAAATGCCAGTGAAAATGAGGTAGGATCAGAGGCTAAAATAGGAAAAGAACAAGTTAAAAATTACTTAGACAAGATAGATGTCTTCAAGTCATCAGGGCCTGATGAAACACATCCTAGAATACTCAAGAAGCTGACTGAGGACATATCTGAGCCATTAACGATTATCTTTGAAAAGTCATGGAAGAGGGGAGAGATTCCAGAAGACTGGGAAAGGGCAAATATAGAGCCCATCCATAAAAACGGAAATAAGGACAACCCTGGGAATTACAAACCAATCAGCTTAACTTCTGTACCCGAAAAGATAACGGAGGAAATTATTAAACAATCAATTTGCAAACATGTAGAAGAAAATAAGGTGATCAGTAACAGCATGGATTTCTCAAGAACAAATTGTGTCAAACCAACCTGATAGCTTTCTTTGACAGAGTAACAAGCCTTGTGGATAGGGGGAAAGTGGTAGGTGTGTTATATATTGACTTTAGTAAGGCTTTTGATACTGTCTCGCATGACCTTCTCATAAACAAACTAGGGAAATTCAACCTAGATGGAGCTACTAGAAGGTGGGTGTATAACTGGTTGGAAAACTGTTCCCAGAGAGCAGTTATCAGTGGTTCACAGTCATGCTGGAAGGGCATAACGAGTGGGGTCCCACAGGGATCAGTTCTGGGTCCTGTTCTGTTCAATATCTTCATCAATGATTTAGATAATGGCGTAGAGAATACACTTATAAAGTTTGCGGACGATACCAAGCTGGGAGGGGTTGCAAGTGCTTTGGAGGATAGGAATAAAATTCAAAATGATCTGGACAAATGGGAGAAATGGTCTGAAGTAAATAGGATGACATTCAATAAGGACAAATGCTAAGAACTCCACTTAGGAAGGAACAATCAGTTGCACACATACAAAATGGGAAATGACTGCCTAGGAAGGAGCGCTGCAGAAAGGGATCTACGGATCATAGTGGATCATAAGTTAATTATAAGTCAGCTGTGTCACACTGTTGCAAAAAAAGCGAACATTATTGTGGGATGTATTGGCAGGAATGTTGAAAGCAAGACATGAGTAGTTATCTTTCCGCTCCATTCCATGCTCATTAGGACTCAACTGGAGTATTGTGTCCAGTTCTGGGCACCACATTTCAGGAAAGAGGTGGACAAATTGGAGAAAGTCAGAGAAGAGGAACAAAAATGATTAAAGGTCCAGAAAACATGACCTGTGAGAGAAGATTAAAAATTGGGTTTGCTTAGTCTGGAAAAGAGAAGGCTCAGAGGGGACATGATAACAGTTTTCAAGTATATAAAAAGTTGTTACCAGGAGGAGGGAGAAATATTGTTCTCCTTAACTCCTGAGGATAGGACAAGAAGCAATGGGCTTAAATTGCAGGAAGGGAGGTGTAGGTTGGACATTAGAAATCTTCCTAACTGTCAGGGTGGTGAAGCACTGGAATAAATTGTGGTTGTGGAATCTCCATCATTGGAGATTTTTAAGAGCAGTTTAGACACATACCTGTCAGGGATGGTCTAGTTAATATTTAATTCTGCCATGATTGCCGGGGACTGGACTAGATGAGCTCTTGAGATCCCTTCCAGTCCTTTCAGTCTATTCTTCTATCATTCCCCACTGACCCAGTGGTGAACCACTCCAACACTGCTGGGGCCCTGGGTCATGACTCGGTGGAGTCTGGTGGGCCCATGTCCCCCTACCCTGGGCATCGGCCTCTCTGGTGATGGCCCCTGGGTTTGGCGATTACACTACACAGCCCTACATTTGAGGACCTCTCTATTCACTCTGGATGCTAGGACACGCTCCCCTGCACTGAAGAGCGGCTATATTGACTGTAGCCCCTAGGAAACAAAATCCTGCCCTTGAGGGCTGATATATTGACCCTGGGCACTAGGCCACACCACTCTGTGCTCGTTGGTGGCCGTATTCTCTCGGCTCATTGGGCCACACAGCCCAGAACCCAAAGGCTGCTGCTTAGACTCTGGCAATTGGGCCGCATTATGGTGAGGCCCAGGACAGTCCGGTAGACTGTATCTGCAGTGTCCGCACAACCCGGATCCACCCTGCAGTGCATTATTCTAAATTTGTGTCTGTCTAGGTTTAACATCCAGCCATTGCCTCCTCTTAAGCCTTCCTATACTAAGTTACTGACCTTTAGTGCCTGCGATTTTCTCCCCATGGAGGTACTTATACATATCAATGAAGCGATCCCTTGAATGTCTCTCTGATAAGCTCAACTGATTTAGCTCCTCCCATCTCTGATTCGCTCCTCCCATCTCTCACTGGAAGGTATTTTCTCCAGCCCTCTAATCATTTTTCTAGCTGTAGCAGGTCCTGACTCACCCCTGCGGCGCCTCCTGCTGGTTTCTCTGGGAATTAGCTCATCCAGCCCTGGAGCGCCCTCTGCAGGCCAGTGATCCACCTGTCCACTCTGGCCCGTGTCCCTCCCAGGACCCGGTGCCCTTTCAACTGGGGTGCTGCCCCCTGGCAGTACCCTTAGATCTGGGTCTCCCCTCCCCAGGGGAACCCCCAACCCACTATCCCCACCTCGCCTCAGTCGTAGGCTACTGCCAGTCACCAGCTAGCCCCCGCGCCCTGGGGCAGACTGCAGTATAAGCCACTCATCACAGGCAAAGGGGGTTTGGACCTGCTGCCTCGGCCTACCCATGGGCTGCCCCTGCAACCCCAGTACCTACTTGGGCCTAACCCTAGGCCACAGCCTGGGGCTTTCCTAGCCGGAGCTCCCCAGCCACTTCCCCAGCCCTGCTCCACCCTAGGTACCAGCTCAGGTCCCTGCAGCTAAGCCCTTCTCCCTCTAAAGGCAGAGAGAGAGTGTCTTTGCTCCAGGCCAACTGCCCTCTTATAAGGGCCAGCTGGGCCCTAATTAACTGGCCACACCTGTGGCTGCCTTGCTCATCAGCCCTCTCCTAGGGCTGTTTCCAGCCCCTCAGGGCAGGAGCAGGGTTCCCCCTGCTACACTAGCTCTCTTTTGCACCCTCTCCAATTTTTCAACTTTTTTTTTTTAATATTGGACAAGAGAATGGCCATACTGCATCGGTCCAATGGTCCATCTACCCCAGGATCCGGTCTGCCAGCATTGGCTGATGCCAAATGTATCAGAGGGAATAACCAGAGCAGGGAAATTATTGAGTGAGCTAGCTGCTGTCGTACAGTGCCAGCATGTGACAGGCAGTGGCTTAGGGACAGGAAGAGCTAAGGGCTCCGTCCATGACCATCTTGGCTAATAACCTTTGAGAGACTCATCCTCCATGAACTTGTCTAATTCTTTTTTGAACCCAGTTATATTTTGGGCCATCACAACATCCCCTGACAACTAGTTCCACAGGTTGCCTCCATTGTGTGAGGTATTTCCCTGTGTTTGTTTTGAACCAGCTGCCATTTAATTTCATTGGGTGACCCCTGCTTCTTGTGTTATGTGAAGAGAAAATAACACTTCCGTATTCACTTTCTCCACACAAGCCTTGTTGATTCCAGAACCGAATGCTGTATTCCAGTATCGGGCTCCCTAGCCCTGTACACAGAGGTGAAATAACTTCGCCTGCACACCACCCCCCATGTTCATACATCCAGGGACAGAGCTAGTGGGAATGAAGGCTCCTCAATCAGTCTCACCTGCCGCCTAGCTCCCTGCATACACACCACCAGATTCCTGGGGGCTCTGCCTCTCACCTTATGTAGTCAGGTGAGGACGCATCTCCTAAGGGTTCTGATGCTAGAGTGGCTAGGCCCACATTTCTAACCAGGTGCAATGGTTAAGAAACAAGTCTTGGAGATGGGGGATCAGGGCTATATTCCCACGTCTCCCACTGACTTGCAGTGTGAAGAGAGACAAGCCTTAGGCTGGGGTCTTTAAAGGACTTTTTGGAAATTAGGTGCCCATAAAATAAACTGAAAATTGCAGTGTGATTTGGGTCTCTTGCTCCTTTTTAGTGACCCAGTTTTAATCCCTTTGTGCCAAAATATTCCCTCCCAGCTTCGGCCTGCTTAGACTATCAGCTCTTTGGTTCCAGGAAGTTTGCTCTTGGTGTGTTCGTGCATCCCACTCCCCTCCCAGAGCCAGAAAATGAACCCAGGAGTCCTGGCTCTCCATTCCCCTTCTGTCTCATACATTTGCACATCTCATCCCACCCACAAATTTGTAACCCCCAGTCCCAAAGACCTGAAGCCTGATCAGAGCTAGCACCCCCTAGATACAGAAGGTCCCATGCTTCATTTCCCACACCCTGAGCCAGCCAGTCCCCTCAGCCTGCGGCTGGATTGGAGCAGGTGCCCTCTACAGGGGAAAGGCTGAGTTCTTACTTTGACTCTTGCTGACGGTCTTGACGATGGCCGACGGGATGTCTTGGTGCTTCACGGTGCAGGTGAACTCCTCCCCCGCCTGCCACTCCTCCACGCACATCCGCAGGATGCTGGTTGCACTGTAGGTGCCATCTTCCCGCAGTACCGGCTCCCTGGAGTCCACGGCCAATGGGCCCCCGCTACCCCGGTTCCAGGAGACCTCCAGGCTGCCGGGGGTCTCCATGCCACTCACCAAACAAGTGATGGTGGAGTTCTGCGCTATGTAGAGATCCTCCAGGGAAGGGGGAAGGAGAGAGACCTCCAGAGAGTGTCGATTACAGTTGCTGCCACCTGGTTGGGGGCAGGAGGCAGCGTTGAGGGCTGGGCTGAGCAAATATTTAAACAGACACAAGGGGGTCACTGAGTGCCTCCCTCTCAGGGGTGCAAAGCCCAGGGGCTGTTTGGGAAAGGGGCTGAGGGTCATTAGAAGTGGAAATAGGGCACTGGGTTCCCAGGTGGAAGGGGCGGGACCCTCAACCTATGGAGCAGCGGGAACAAGGGCTGAGATTCTCCAACCATTCGAGGGATTGGGATTTCTGGGTCTATTGTGGTTATATTGGTCTCTGGGACCCAGGAGCAAATCTGAAGGTCTCCGGATCTGTTGGGAAAAAGCCCTATTGTAGAAAACATGGCCGGGGACGGATCTGCCATGGTGCTCAACTCAGGATCCTTCCAGCCAGACATTCATGAGCTCGATGATGCGCCTGAGCTCAGCACAGTTATCCCCATATCCCAGAGATGGCAGCTGGGACACAGAGGACAAATGACCTGCCCACCCACAGCTCAGGGCGGAACTTGTGTTCTAGGGTACACCTACCCCCTGCACAGGCAGAAAGGCTGTTTATATTTCTCACCCATAGTCTGCCAGGGTCCCCCAGGGCATGAGTCCACCAACTCCCACTTCAAGCCGATGGGGGAGGGGAGAGCTCGAATTCCTTTAGAAATCTCAGCAGGAAAGTCCTGACTGATGGGAGCCCTGGCATCCAGGGACAATGTCCTCTATTGACTATTGTGTGAAGGATATGCCTGGAGTCGCTCATGAGATTAGTTGGTAAAGTAGATGCTGCTGGAGCTGGGATTCCAGATTCATAGGGACGCCCAAGCCCCCCTGTGGGGCAATGGAGCTCAGGGGTTTCTCTCCTTTGTTTGCATGAATTCGTCGGCTTCTGAATCCGATACGGAATCTGCCCCACCCCAGCTCATCTTTTCATTGAGACCAGATTTAAATTGGTGCCTGTCATGGCTGCAGATCCATGAAGACATTGCTAGTGTGCCGACAACACATTTCAGGAATATGAAGGGAACATCAGGGCAAAATTGTATATCTGCGAACATGGGAATGCATGTCAAAGTCTGAAGCAAACAACTCCCAGGGGGATCCATGGTTAAGAAGGAAAGAACATTTTAGTGAACCACCTCCCCCTGCCATGAAAGAGCTCTGTGAACTTTCCCCAAGAGCAAGAGTGTCCATCTCAGTGTCTTGGACAAATCACAGCCCAATGAGATTACATTCTGCTCCTGCCCTGAAATTCCCTCTTACAATTAGGACAGTTTTCGTTTACTTCATTTAGTGGTGATGGGGTCTTGGAAGCTGTGGGATCATCTCCTCCAGGGGTGGATTGGGATCCCCACTACTTGGGGCATTTCAGACTGGGTAATGCCTTGGGAATACAGGGAACTCGCCTGCATTGGAGTGGATGGAACGTTCCCCACCCAGCTCAGGTTGCAATAAATCTTGGTTTCACCAAAGAGGGCATCATAATGGAGACAGAAATCTTTCATTGCCACCCCTCCCACCAGGGCTCACATGGAGCCATGCTGTTGTTCATGCCATTGGCTAGATGGGATAATAAAGCGTGTGGACATCCCCAAATTAATACCTACCTCTTGGAATCCACTTACCGAGGGACACCTTTTCCACAACACTCTTGGGCTCTTCCATGGCTGGGTGATGCACCACACAGGTGTAATTTCCTTCTCCTTGACTTTGCTGAACCTTCAGGACGCTGTAGGCAGAGAACGTGCCACTTCCTGACACAGGGCCATTTTTGTAATTGGACTTGAGTTCCGGGGAGTTGTTCTTCCACCATGAGATGCTGATCTCTTCAGGGTAAAAGCCACTGGCTTCGCAGATGAGAGTCAAGGAGACTCTGTTCCCGGAGATGTCTTCGTGGTAGGCTCGGGAGACGGTGACTGAGGGCTCCTTCTTACTGATGCCTACATGAAAAGGAAGAGGGGTAAGAGAAGAATAAGACTTAGTTTGCAAGTCTAAGTTAAGGACATAGGTCCAGCAGCTATCCCTGTGTGAAAGGGCCAGGGAGGGCAGTTCTTCAGAGTATGTGAGAAGCTAGACCAGGCAAAATAGAAACCTAACCATTGAGCATCATCTCCCTTGAAACTCAAAGAGCCTGGACCTTCACCCAAAGACTGAACTGAACTCCCGAGCCTTCCCCGCAGAAAGCACAGTGACCTTCCAGATCCTCAAACTTAAATAGCAACAACTTAACATCATCATCTTCATCTTCGTTTCTATCATCATCATCATATTCATCTTCTTCACCTCCCTTGTCTTCATAATCACTTCCTTCCCCTTTATCTTCATCTTCTTCAGATCAAAGTCTTCATTATCATCCTCTTCCTCTTTATCTTCATCATCTCCTTCAGCATTCTAACATTCTGTCTCTTTTTCTCCTTCTGCATCTTCATTTCCTTCTGCATTGTCATCGACATCATCTTGATCTCCTTCGAGCCAATAATCATGATCATTATCCTCAGCTTGGTTTTACAGTAATGCAGATGGACACGGTGCTTTGAGCTTGTCCTGCATCCCAGCACTGAACCCTAACTCCAAACCTTGAACCACACTGTGAAGGTGTACCCCATAAGGCTTAATGGGGAGAGGCTTATAAATGTATATATAATGTATCTGAAATATGTTTTATGTTACGTGTCATATAACATATTTTTGTAAAAGTTATGATCTACTGAATCTATTTTGTTTGTTTGTATGCATGTATTATTGTTGTAGTTAAAGTTATAAATATTGGTTGTATAATTGCTGGTTTTATACATAGCCTTTGTAAGAGCATAGGAAAAAGAAATGTTCAAATAAAGAGGCCAATTAAAAAACACTTAACAGACAATAAAACTTGCAGACACCAATTCACATTTAAGCTTTGCTAGAAATGTGGTAAGTTGTGCATGGACAGGTAACTTGCCCATGTGATTTTAAAACTTTAAGGTAACATGATGCTACACAGGGAGTGGGGGGAAAAGTCTATTTAAACCCTTGAAAGACCCCTTTATTTTGTTTTTAGCTGGCTAAAGAGAGAGGCTCTCCACCCCCCAAGGACATACCTGAAAGAGACTGAACAAAGGACAAAGGCAAGAGGGGGTGTGAGCGATTGCAGGACCCAGGCTAGGAGTTCTACAGCCTGTAAAATAAAGAGACTGGAACTGGTGAGGTTTTTATTTGTGTTAAGTTTAATCAGACATAAACGTGTGTGTTTTATTTTATTTTACTGAATAATTCACTTTGTTTTGTTTGTTACTACTTGAAATTACTTAAATTTTACTTTTTATAGTTACTAAAATTCCTTTTTACTTATTAAGTTACCTGGAGTACATGTTAGTACCTGGGGGCGGAGGGGAACAGCTGTGCATATTTTTTTATATTTGAAATAGAAGGCAAACTATTTATGAGTTTACCCTGTATAAGCTTTATCCAGTGTAAAACGGATTTATTTAGGGTTGAAACCCCATTGGGAGTTGGGCACCTGGGTGTCAAAGGCAAAAGAACTTCCTGAGCTGCTTCCAGGCGGCCTACAGCTGTTAGTGGACGTGGTTCAGACCTGGGTCTGGGTTTGCAGCAGGCTAGCGGCTCTGGCTCAAACCAGACAGGATTCTGGAGTCCCAAGCTGGAAAAGGCAGGAAAGCAGGGGCAGATGTAGCCTTGGCACACCAGGTGGCAGCTCCAAGGGGGTTTCTGTGATACCAACCAGTCACAGTGGCGTAGTCAAGCAGGATCTATGCACAGCTAATTGCTATAAGATACTGGTAGTGATTTTCAGTGAGTTTTAAGTGTGGTGGCTGGAAAACAGACAAAGTGGTTACTGGTTTGTTATTTTCTGTTTGCTTATTTCAGGTAAGGAAAGTAGGGACAGAAAAGAAAGCAAAATAAGTTAAAGTAAAAAGCAGAAAAGCTGCTAAAGACTCTTAATTGAAAAGCCCCTGAGCTAAGTGCAGCCCAGATTCAGTGAACTGCAGAGGGGCACGGCCCAGCACTAAACAGCAGTAACATGTCTGCCAGTAACAAACTAAATCTTGCTAAACTTGCAGACACCAATCCACATCTAAGCTTTGCTAGAAATGTGGTAAGTTGTGCATGGACAGGTAACTTGCCCATGTGATCCCAAAACTCCAGGGTAACATGATGCTACACAGGGAGTGGGGGAAAAAGTCTATTTAAACCCTTGAAAGACCCTCCATTTTGTCTTCAGCTGGCTAAAGAGAGAGGCTCTCCACCCCCCAAGGACATACCTGAGAGAGACTGAACAAAGGACAAAGACAATAGGGGGTGTGAGCGATTGCGGGACCCAGGCTAGGAGTTCTACAGCCTGTAAAATAAAGAGACTGGAACTGGTGAGGTTTTTATCTGTATTAAGTTTGATTAGAACTAGCCGTGCGTGTTCTATTTTATTTTACTTAGTAATTCACTTTGTTCTGTCTGTCACTACTTGAAATCACTTAAATCCTACTTTCTGTACTTATTAAAATCACTTTTTACTTATTAAGTTACCTGGAGTACTTGTTAGTACTGGGTGGGGGGGAACAGCTGTGCATATCTTTTTATCTTTGAAATAAAAGGCAAACTATTTATGAGTTTGCCCTGTATAAGCTTTATCCAGGGTAAACCGGATTTATTCAGGGTTTAAACCCCATTGGGAGTTGGGCACCTGGGTGTCAAAGGCAAAAGCACTTCCTGAGCTGCTTCCAGGCAGGCCTACAGGTGATGGGGGACGTGGTTCAGACCTGGGTCTGGGTTTGCAGCAGATTAGCGGAATCTGGCTCAAAACAGACAGGATTCCAGAGTCCCAAGCTGGAAGAGGCAAGAAAGCAGGGGCAGAAATAGCCTTGGCACACCAGGTGGCAGCTCCAAGGGGGTTTCTGTAATACGAACCTGTCACACACACACTACCTCCTCTTCACCCCAAGTCTCTACCATGCATCATCATGACATTGGGTCACCAACCCATTTGCTCACTCAGACTGAGCCTCTTCCCGCCATCAAACGCTAACATCAAAATTCAACACAATTGAGACTTTCAAAGGTTGGCTAAGGGACTTGGACACCTTGGGTGTTTCAATGGGATTTGGGGACCTAACTCACTGGAGACTCTTAAAGATTCTCACCAGAAATATCCCTGAAAGGCCAGATGCCGGGTGACAAGCACCAGCCTGATTTCCAGAGGTAAGAAGGATATACGCAAATTAGATCAGAGTCACAAATAGGACACTAAATGCCTAACAGGCCACATCCCCAGATCCCAGGGAGGCAAGGGAGTGAAATTCTTGGAGGAGCTGGAATTTAATGATAAGACAGGGAATACAGGGAAAACTGTGTAAGTGGAAATAAATGAGAGATTGAGAACGAGAGAATCACAGGAGAAATCCTAATTATACCTGCAATACATGCCTGTGCTGTGGGCCTAGGCTCTACTAAAGTCCTACTTGGGGGTTAAACTGGGAGTTAAGGCTGCCTAGGACTTGTGCAGGGAGAGTTTCACCCCCTTATCCCAATTAACAGTGACTGGAGTTTGCCTTTCCCTTTGAGATGCGAAGGCTACTCACCTGTATTGCTCATGGTTATGTCCTGAGTTAGTTCTCCAGAACAGGGTGTGGTCACTTTGCAGGTAAATTTGGTGCCTTTTCCCCATTGTGCCAGCGACACAGGGTGAGAACTGACCAGGCTGGTGGTCCCATTGTTGTTTTTTTGCGGGGGTGCTGTCATCGCCACAGAGCTGACTTGCCCATCCATTTTCCATGTGATTCTGCTGGCTGCTAAGTCATAACCCAAAACTAGACACGTAACATGACCAGAACCTTTGATCACGTCTTCATAGGAGGGTTTGGTTAAGTAGATCGTTGGGTTAAGTGAGCTTCTGAGGCAGGCTGAGAAATGCAAAGAGTTGTCATTGACCAGTTCAAATAATGCGAAAAGGCAGAAAAAGACTATCGAAATCTAATCTAATCAGTCCATCCACCTTCGTCAGAACACTTATAGTATCCATCCCATCCATCCATCCACCCATTATAGCTCTATCTCTTCCCATCCACCTACAGTGTCCATTTCTCTATGGTGCTCCCATGTCTCCATTCACACTGGTGTCTAGGTGCAGTCCTACCTACACTAGGCAGGGCTGGTTTCTGAGTAACTCTCCACCCCACCTCCCTGCCATGCACTAGGGTAGCCCCTCACCCAAGCACTTGCTGGTGTTGTGCATGGAGAGCTCTGTTCCCACTGCCGGGTGGGTCACTTGACAGGTGTAGATGTCCCCCTTCTCCCAGCTCTGCCTGGTGACGTTCATGCGGCTCTGTCCCATGTAGAAACCGTCTGTGCCCTTTGCAGAGGAAAAGGCAGAAGTCGGGGGGCTCCTCTCCTTTCCATTCACCAGCCATTTCACGTCGGCTTTGCCGGGTTTGAAGCTCAGGAGGAGGCAAACCAGCTCCAGCTGGCTCTCTGTGGAGCTGTCCTCGCAGCTGGGGACCAGGAGGTGAACCTGGGGTGGCATTGTCGAAGCATATGCTGAGAGCAGAGAGAGGGGAAAACACAGTCCAGTGTCACTCTCTGTAGATCCCCACTCCCCTTCCAGAGAGACTGCTAACTCTACAGTCCTCCCAGCACTAACAAACCCCCACCTTGTTGTGGTACGTTTACATTGAGTACTTTATTCAGCCTCTAGGGCTGAGATTTTTCGCAGCCATGTAAGGGACTGAAACAAATGGGAACTGGGCCCTTAAATTATTTAGGCAAATATTAAATGCCTCCGTGCATTGTTTCTGCACATCCTGCATGGAGTGTGTTCTCCCTGGTAAACAGCAGGGACAAAGCTGGAACTGGAGCTGTGTTTGTTTATTTGAACTTGAGCTTTGGACTGAAGTGGCAAATGGGGTTTGTTCTCCCTCCCAGAATGGGAGGAGTTTGGGTTGGGTTGGGTTAGGCTGAGGGAGTAAGGCAGCAAGGTTAGGGTTTGGGTTTGGGCTGGGTGAGGCATCTATGTTGAAGGCGGAGAGGAGGAATCTGACAGTCTCTGGATGTCTGTTGCCTTCATTGCTCTCTTCCTGCTCAGCCTGTTGTATAGTGCTGGATTCACGCTGGTGAAGGTAATAGTAACAGCTCCCTTCATGGTCACGCTTCACTGCTTATAGCAATAACCAACGCTCAATAATCGACCCCACCCCATCAGCATGCAGCCATCAGCCCTCGGGAACTACTCAGTCACCCACATTCAGTGATGAAATTCAATAAGGCCAATGGAAGGTATTCCACTTAGGAAGGAGCAATCAGTTGCACACACAGAAATTGGGAAATGATGCCTAGGAAGGAGTACTGCCGAAAGGGATCTGGGGGTCATAGTAGATCAGAAGTTAAATATTAGTCAACAACGTAATACTGTCGGATGGATATTGTGGCCTCAAAGAGTCAGGTACTGCAGAGGGTAGGATGGATGGATGGATCCTGTGGAAGGATGAACTGATGTAGACAATCCCTAAGGAAAGGAGATTGGCTAGAGAGGAAAGAAAGAAAGGTGGATACATAGTTCTAGATGCTGTGGGAGGAATGGTGGATAGGTAGATAAGACACAGAGACAGTCTCTGTCAGAAGACACACCCTTCATCACCAACGTTGGCATGTTACATTTTTATTTGGGCATATTCCACACACAGCCACACTCTGTACACCAGAGCTCCCACATCTTTACACACAGGCTCAGAGGCGGTTCCGTGGCCATCTCAGATACGCCATGAGGAGCCCGCGGGACTCTGCTCCTCAGTAGCAAGTGATGTCGGTGTCGGACAAGATCACAGAGACATTGACGGCAGTGGGTTTACCGGAGGCTTTGTCCACGCTCCGGTGGATGAAGGTCATGCACAGACCCTCGTGCCCTAGCACGCAGGCGTACGTGTTCCCCCGCTCCCATTTGGATGCCAAGACATTCAGTTTGCTGTAGATGAAGTAGCGCTCATCCTTCCCAGCCTCCCAGACAGGGCCAACAGTGGTGTCGGCTTCCTGGGGCACGGGCCAGTCCTGCTGGGTCCATGTCACCGAGATGTCTCAGGGCCGGAAGCCGGAGGCCAGGCAGGTGATGGTGGCCGATTCCCGGAGAGCCAGCTCCTCAGCGTGAGGAGGGGAGACGTAGACAGAAGGGGGGTGGAGGGAGACCACTGCCATGAGAAACAGTGAAGGGTTAATGGTAAGGATTGGGACCCAGGAGTCGTGGATACCATCCCCCTGCTATATCCCACTAGACTCCTCACTCCCCTCCCAGACCCATGGATAGAATCCAGGAGTTCAGGCCACACTAACCTCCTAGATCCGAATTCCTTCCATGAAAAGGGGCCAGAACCCAGGGGTCACGGCTTCCAGTCTCCCTATTCTAACCCACTGCATCCCACTCCCCTCCCAGAGCCAGAAAATGAACCCAGGAGTCCTGGCTCTCCATTCCCCTTCTGTCTCATACATTTGCACATTTCATCCCACCCACAAATTTGTAACCCCCAGTCCCAAAGACCTGTAGCTGGATCGGAGCTCGCAGCCCCTAGAGACAGAAGGTCCATGCCCCATTTCCCACACCCTGATCCAGCCAGTACCCTCAGCCTGCTGTCAAATTGGAGCTGGCGCCACCCCTACAGGGGAAAGGCTGAGTTCTTACTGTGACTCTTGCTGATGGTCTTGGCGATGGCCGATGGAATGTCTTGGTGCTTCACGGTGCAGGTGAACTCCTCCCTCGCGTGCCACTCCTCCACACACACCCACAGGATGCTGGTTGCACTGTAGGTGCCATTTTCCTGCAGTTCCGGCTCCCCGGAGACCATGGCAATGGGCCCCCGCTATGCCGGTTTCAGGAGACCTCCAGGTTGCCGGAGGTCTCCATGCCACTCACCAAACAAGTGATGGTGAAGTTTTGCGCTATGTAGAGATCCTCCAGGGAAGGGGGAATGAGAGAGACCTCCAGAGAGTGTCGATTACAGTAGCTGCCACCTGGTTGGAGGCAGGAGGCAGCGTTGAGGGCTGGGCTGAGCAAATATTTCAACAGGCACCAGATGGTCACTGAGTGCCTCCCTCTCAGGGGTGCAAAGCCCAGGGGCTGTTTGGGAAAGGGGCTGAGGGTCATTGGAAGTGGAAATAGGGCACTGGGTTCCCAGGTGGAAGGGGTGGAACCCTCAACTTATGGAGCAGCGGGAACAAGGGCTGAGATTCTCCAACCATTCGAGGGATTGGGATTTCTGGGTCTATTGTGGTTATATTGGTCTCTGGGACCCAGGAGCAAATCTGAAGGTCTCCAGATCAGTTGGGAAAAAGCCCTATTGAGGAAAACATGGCCGGGGACAGACCTACCGTGGTGCTCAACTCAGGGTCCTTCCAGCCAGAAATTCATGAGCTCGATGACGCGCCTGAGCTCAGCACAGTTATCCCCATTTACCAGATATGGCAGCTGGGACACAGAGGACAAATGACCTGCCCATGCTCCTGCCTGGCACCCAGACCCTCCTGCTCTATCCACTACACCCCACACTGCACCCACAGCTCAGGACTGAACTAGTGTTCCCTAAACCCCTACCCCTGGACAGGCAGAAAGGCTGTTTCTATTTCACACCCATGGTCTGACAAGGTCCCCCAGGGCATGAGTCCACCAACTCCCACTGCAAGCCGATGGGGGAGGGGAGAGCTCAAATCCCTTTAGAAATCTCAGCAGGGAAGCCCAGACTGATGGGAGCCCTGGCATCCAGGGACAATGTCCTCTATTGACTGTTGTGTGAAGGATATGCCTGGAGTCACTCATGGGATTAGTTTGTAAAGAGGATGCTGCTGGAGCTGGGATTTCAGATTTATACGGACGCCCAAGCCCCCTGTGGGGCAGTGGAGCTCAGGGGTTTCTCTCCTTTGTTTGCATTAATTCGTCAGCTTCTGAATCCGATACGGAATCTGCCCCACCCCATCTCATCTTTTCATTGAGACCAGATTTAAATTGGTGCTTGTCATGGCTGCAGATCCATGAAGACATTGCTAGTGTGCTGACAACACATTTCAGGAATACGAAGGGACCAAAAGGGCAAAATTGTGAATCTGCCACCGTGGGAATGCATGTACAAGTGTGAAACAAACAGCTTCCAGGGGGATTCATGGTTAAGAAGGAAAGAACATTTTAGTGAACCACATCCCCATGCCATGAAAGAGCTCTGTGAACTTTCCCCAAGAGCAAGAGTGTCCATCCCAGTGTCTTGGACAAATCACAGCTCAATGAGATTACATTCTGCTCCCGCCCTGAAATTCCCTTTTACAATAAGAACAGTTTTCCTTCACTTCTTTTAGAGGTGATGGGGTCCGTGAGGCTGTGGAATCATCTCCTCCAGGGGTGGATTGGGATCCCCACTACATAGGGCATGTCAGACTGGGTAATGCCTTGGGAATACAGGGAACTCGCCTGCATTGGAGTGGATGGGATGTTGCCCACCCAGCTCAGGTTGCAATAAATCTTGGTTTCACCAAGGATGGCATCATAATGAAGACAGAAATCTTTCATTGCCACCCCTCCCACTAGGGCAGTCATGCAGTTGTTTACACCATTGGCTGGATGGGATAATAAAGTGTGTGGACATCCCCAAATTAATACCTACCTCTTGGAATCCACTTACCGAGAGACACCTTTTCCACAACAGTCTTGGGCTCTTCCATGGCCGGGTGATGCACCACACAGGTGTAATTTCCTTCTCCTTGACTTTGCTCAACCTTCAGGATGCTATAGGCAGAGAACGTGCCACTTCCTGACACAGGGCCATTGTTGTAATTGAACTTGAGTTCCGGGGAGTTGTTCTTCCACCATGAGATGCTGATCTCTTCAGGGTAAAAGCCACTAGCTTCACAGATGAGCGTCAAGGAGACTCTGTTCCCGGAGATATCTTCGTGGTAGGCTCGGGAGACGGTAACTGAGGGCTCCTTCTTACTGATGCCTACATGAAAAGGAAGAGGGGCAAGAGAAAAATAAGACTTCGTTTGTAAGTCTAAGTTAAGGACTTAGACCCAGCAGCTATCCCTGTGTGAAAGGGCCAGGGAGGGCAGTTGTTCAGGGTATGTGTGAAGCTAACCAAGGGAAAATAGAAACCTAACCATTGAGCATCATCTCCCTTCAAACTCAAAGAGCCTGGACCTTCACCCAAAGACTGAACTGAACTCCCGAGCCTTCCCCGCAGAAAGCACAGTGACCTTACAGAGCCTCAACCTTAAACGGCAACAACTTAACATCATCATCTTCATCTTCATCTACATCACCATCATCATATTCATCTTCTTCACCTCCCTTGTCTTCATAATCACTTCCTTACTCTTTATCGTCATCTTCAGATCAAAATCTTCATTATTATCCTGTTCCTCTTTATCTTCATCATCTCCTTCAGCATTGTAACGTTCTTTCTCTTTTTCTCCTTCTGCATCTTCATTTCCTTCTTCATTGTCATCGACATCATCTTGATCTCCTTCAAGCCAATAATCATGACCGCTATCCTCAGCTTGGTTTTACAGTAACACAGATGAACACGGTGCTTTGAGCTTGTCCTGCATCCCAACACTGAACCCTAACCCGTAACCTTGAACCACACTATCTCCTCTTCACCCCAAGTCTCCACCATGCATGATCATGACATTGGGTCACCAACCCATTTGCTCACTCAGATGGAGCCTCTTCCGTCCTTCAAACGCTAACAGCAAAATTCAACACAATTGAGACTTTCAAAGGTTGGCTAAGGGACTTGGACACCTTGGGTATTTTAATGGGATTTGGGGACCTAACTCCACTGGACACTCTTAGAAATTCTCACCAGAAATCTGCCTGAAAGGCCAGATGCCGGGTGACAAGCACCAGCCTGATTTCCAGAGGTAAGAAGGACATACGCATATCATATTAGAGTCACAAATAGGACACTAAATGCCTAACAGGCCACTTCCCTGTATCCCAGGGAGAGGCGAGGGAGTGAAATTCTTGGAGGAGCTGGAATTTAATAGGGGAGAGAATACTGGGAAAACTGTGCAAGTGGAAATTAATGAGAGATTGAGAAAGAGAGATTCACAGGGGAAATACTAATTATACCTGCAATACACACCTGTCCTGAGGGCCTAGGCTCCACTAAAGTCCTACTAGGGAGTTTTACTGGGAGTTAAGGCTGCCTAGGACTTGTGCAGGGTGAGTTTCACCCCCTTATCCCAATTAACAGTGACTGGAGTTTGCCTTTCCCTTTGAGATGCGAAGGCTACTCACCTGTATTGCTCATGGTTATGTCCTGAGTTAGTTCTCCAGAACAGGGTGTGGTCACTTTGCAGGTAAATTTGGTGCCTTTTCCCCATTGTGCCAGCGACACAGGGTGAGAACTGACCAGGCTGGTGGTCCCATTGCTGTTTTTTTGTGGGGGTTCTGTCTTCGCCACAGAGCTGACTTGCCCATCCATGTTCCATGTGATTCTGCTGGCTGCTAAGTCATAACCCAAAACTAGACAGGTAACATGACCAGGACTTTTGATGACGTCTTCATAGGAGGGTTTGGTTAAGTAGATGGTTGGGTCAAGTGAGCTTCTGAGGCAGGCTGAGAAATGCAAAGAGATATGATTGACCTGTTCCAATAATGTGGAAAGGGAGAAAAATCTAATCTAATGAAATGTAATCTAATCTATCCATCCACCTTCGTCAGAACACTTATAGTATCCATCCGATCCATCCATCTATTCACCCATTATATCTCTATCTCTTCCCATCCACCTACAGTGTCCATTTCTCTATGGTGCTCTGATGTCTCCCATCCCACTGGTGTCTAGGTGCAGTCCCACCTACCCTTGGCAGGGCTGGTTTCTGAGTAACTCTCCACCCCACCTCCCTGCCATGCCCGAGGTAGCCCCTCACCCAAGCACTTGCTGGTGTTGTGCATGGAGAGCTGTGTTCTCACTGCCGGGTGGGTCACTTGACAGGTGTAGATGTCCCCCTTCTCCCAGCTCTGCCTGGTGACGTTCATGCGGCTCTCCCCCATGTAGAAGCCGTCTATGTCCATTGCAGAGGAAAAGGCCCAGGTCGGGGGGTTCCTCTCTTTTCCATTCACCAGCCATTTCACGTCGGCTTTGCCAGGTTTGAAGCCCAGGAGGAGGCAAACCAGCTCCAGCTGCCTCTCTGTGGAGTTGTCCTCGCAGCTGGGGACCAGGAGGTGAACCTGGGGTGGCATTGTCGAACCAGACACTGAGAGCAGAGAGAGGGGAAAACACAGTCCAGTGTCACTCTCTGTAGATCCCCACTCCCCTTCCAGAGAGACTGCTAACTCTACAGTCCTCCCAGCACTAACAAACCCCCACCTTGTTGTGGTACGTTTACATTGAGTACTTTATTCAGGCTCTATAGCTGAGATTTTTCACAGCCATGTAAGGGACTGAAAAATATGGGAACTGGGCCCTTAAATTGTTTAGGCAAATATTAAATGCCTCCGTGTATTGTTTCTGTACATGGTGCATGGAGTGTGTTCTCTCTGGTAAACAGCAGGGACAAAGCTGGAACTGGAGCTGTGTTTGTTTATTTGAACTTGAGCTTTGGACTGAAGTGGCAAATGGGGTTTGTTCTCCCTCCCAGAATGGGAGGAGTTTGGGTTGGGTTGGGTTAGGCTGAGGGAGTAAGGCAGCGAGGTTAGGGTTAGGGTTTGGGTTTGGGCTGGGTGAGGCATCTATGTTGAAGGAGGAGAGGAGGAATCTGACAGTCTCTGGACGCCTGTTGCCTTCATTGCTCTCTTCCTGCTCAGCCTGTTGTACAGCGCCAGCGTCACGCCGGTGAAGGTAATCGCAACAGCTCCCTTCATGGTCGCGCTTCACTGCTTAGAGCAATAACCAGCACTCAATAATCGACCCCACGCCATCAGCATGCAGCCATCAGCCCTCGGGAACTACTCAGTCATCCACATTCAGTGATGAAATTCAATAAGGCCAATGGAAGGTATTCCACTTAGGAAGGAGCAATCAGTTGCACACACAGAAATTTGGAAATGACTTCCTAGGAAGGAGTACTTGTGTCCCGTTCTGGGAGCCGCATTTCAGGAAAGATGTGAAAAAATTGATAAGGTCATAGGAGAGCAACAAAAATAATTCATGGGCTGGAAAACATGAGCTGTGATGGAAGATTGAAAGAACTGGGTTTGTTTAGTCTGGAGAAGAGAAGACTGGGGTGGGCTCGGCGGGGGAATGACATGATCACATTTTTCAGATATAAAAGCTTGTTATAAAAAGGAGGGTGAAAAATTGTACTCGTGAACCTCTGAGGATAGGACAAGAAGCGATGGGCTTAAATTGCAGCAAGGGCGGTTTAGGTTGGACATTGAAAAAAATTTTCCTAACTGTCAGGCTGGTTAAATACTGGAACAAATTGCCCAGGGAGATTGTGGATCCTCCATTGTTGGAGGTTTTTAGGAACAGGTTAGAGAAATACCTGTCAGGGATGGTCTAGTTATGACTTAGTCCTGCCTCACAGCAGCAGAAGGGACTAGATGACCTCTGGAGGTCTCTCCCTGTCCCATCTGTCTATGATTTTATGGTTGTCCGAGACTAAAAGGAAAATCGGGAATTCCAGCCCGGGATTTGGACCAGGTTGCCTGGAGAGAAGAAAGCCTGGGTCCAGGACAGGAGCTGGGCTGGAGCCAGACAGGAAGAAGGCAGGAGCCGGGCTGTAGCCAGATGGGAACATGTCAGGGTTAGGGCTGGAACAAGCAGTCACTGCCGCTATCACAGCCCCCGGGAAATGCTCTGGGCAAGTGCTTAACTTCTGCTGGGCTAATGAGCCGATCTGCTGACTCTGCCAAGCAATCCGGGCGGAGCCAATCAGGCAGCTCGCTACCGGCCAGGTGCACGCGTCAGGTTGCCTGGGACTGACTCTGCTGCCAGCCCTGATCCTGACAGTGACCAACCATCAATCAGAGATAATCAGGAAAGATTGCTTATTAATAATCCACCACCCATCATCACTAATTAACGAGCTCCCATCAAGGATCCAGTGATCAATACATGAGACTCAACAGTCTATTATCGATCCAATCATTTATCACTGAGAAATCAATAATCAGGGATTGTCTGTCTCTGGTCAGTACCTAGTGATCTGTAATTAATGATGAATCACCATTAATCTGCAATTAATTATCAATAATCAACACTCACAGATCAGTAATTAAGGTTAAACAATCAAGGATCAAGTGTCAAGCATCAATAAGCTGCTGTTAGTTATCAGTTGATGATCATCACTTATCAATAATGAGCAATTACTGATCAATGACCAATAATGTCTGATCCCTGGTTAAGAAGCAAGAAGAAATGTTCAAGGAGGAAGGATCAGTGAGCGTCGATCAGTAACCATCAGCCATGATCATTAAGGCTCAGTTGTCGGGCCCAGATCACAAAGGGCCGGAGGTGCCCGTGAAGCCGGGTCTGTGGCGGGGCCATGGTGCGATGGGCTGGAACCAGAAGCAGGAGGAACTGGCTCAGACAGCTGGGGCTTCCCAGGGAGTTGGTGTGCGGCACCCGCTGGGCAGTGGCGGTTCCCTGAGGCGGTTTGACAAGGCTGGCGTCTCTGTCTGAAAGGCGAGCTCCAGCTCACCCCAGACACCTGGCTGGACACAGGCGTGGCTGGGCAAGGCTCCGTGTCCCGTGCTACGCAGCAGGACAGGCTAGATGGTCCCAACGGTCCCTTCTGGCCTTGCTCTCCCAGCGCCGGATGCTGCCCGTGAGCCCAACGCCGGTTCCCAGGGCACCGTCTGAACCCCTCTGCTCTCTGTGTCCCACAGGTGCGGTGAGTGCCCGGCTCCGGGCTCCGAGGAGGTGGACAGCCCTGCTTCATCCTCTTCATTCCCTCCCTCCATCTTCAGCCCTCCGGGCTCCTGCCCTCTCTCTGGACACCTGGGGGACCATGTTCCACGGCCGCTCAGAGGGCGCGACAACGGCGCTGAAGGGTGTGAGCTCCGCAGAACCCAGAGCAGGGAGGGCAGAGTCCTTCCCCGGATGTCCCCATGGGGCAGCCCATGCTGGACCTTGAACTCAGCCCCCTGCCCCTCAATCCTCCACCCCCATCCCATGGCAAGGAGTGGATTTCCTTGTGTGTGTGTGTGTGCACGCGCAGGTCTGTAGTGTCCTGAGGTCTGGTCAACCTGGACTCTGGCGAGGGAAAAGAGTCTCATTTGCTCCGCTGTGTTACTTGCAACTTTCAGAGGAATTTTGTGTTTGATCCAAAATAAAATGAGTTTCAAATTGGTAGCTGCATCTTTCTTTCTCATGCATTCCCCCCCTTTGTGATCAGTGGCTTTCCCTGCCCCAGAGATCTCTCCCTTCTGACCATCAGTCCCTGCCTATATAGGCTGAGGGACAAAGTCGCAGCTCTCTGGGTTCGTAGCTAAGCCCCCTATATCCTATTGGTGCCAATTCAGCGGGCACCCTTCATTTTATTCTCCATGCGCGGAGACTCCCCCTACAGACACAAGATGACCCTCTGGAGGGTGTAAGGGTCCCTGAAAGTCAGGGATGGAGGTCATGAATGAGATGGACCCTGATTTGTTTGTTTATTTGTTTATTTATTGTCACTCAGTGCACACAACAAAAGTCACGCACACACACCACAGACAGAAATCCCAATGAAGAGCTAAATATGCAACATACAGCATGACAGACACCACTCTTGCTATAGTCCTGCCCCATGGCGGGGGACTGGCTGGCGCAGGGGGTGGGGAAGGGAATATCGGGCCTTTCCCCTCTAGGTGGCGCTGGCTCTGATCCAGCCCCAGAGCTGGGGACTGTTGGGCTCAGGAGGGTGGGAAGTGGGAGAGGGGTTGTTTCCTCGCTAGGGGCGCTGGATCTCTGCATGATATGAGTTGTCAGGTCTCAGCCCAGCTCCCAGCAGGGCAGCGTCCCCAGTGACTGAGGGCTGATTAGGCCATGTGGGGTGAGTTCCTTGCTCCCCCCCAGGGGGGGTCTCCCAGAGGCACAGCATTGGTGGGGGGCAGCTGTGTGACTCAGGGCAGTGTTGCCAATGGAGCCGGGAGTCCCGGCCCCTTGTCTCTGGGCAGACGGGGGCAGTGGCCCCTACACCACGCGCTGGATCACATTCTTGTACTCGGGGCCCCTTGCCTGCTTCAGCTGCACCACGGTGGAGAAAAGCCACTTCACCTGCAGGGGGGCAGAGAGAGCAGAGGTGAGAGGGGTCAGCGGTGGGGGGAGCCGCTATGTCTGTGTCATTCCTTCCTGCTTTTATATCTGTGTCTCATTCATTCAGTCTCTGCATTTTCTCCCATTCTTCTTTCCCTTTCATTCTTCTGTTCTTTCTTTCCCTTCCATCAACCCATTCTTTCCTTCCTTCCTACGTTCGTTCTCTCTCTCACCTTGAACAGGGTCACGGTGGCGCTGTAGCACACGCTCAAGAGGAAGAGGGTGATGAAGACTGAGATGGTGGCCCAGAGGCCGTCTAGCTCCTCTTCTCCGTCCTCACTGCAAAACTCACCAGAGACAATCACCTCTGTTGGGGGGAGAGGAAGAGACGTCAACTCCGACTCAGCCACTGTGACAGAGAGAGCTTGGACTGTGCGTCCAACACCAACCCGCCTATCCCCTTCTCTACCCATCCTTCCGTCCCTCCACCATTCCCTCTCTAGACACGTCCAGCCATCCTAAACCACACACCCCTCCACCTATCCATCTCTAGACCGACCCCGCCATCCATCCATCCATCCATCCATCCATCCATCCATCCATCCATCCATCCATCCATCCATAACTAGCGACATCCCCCTCACCTATCTGTGCCTAGATACAACCATCCATGAACTCCCTCACACCCCTCCACCTATCCAGACACCCCTCACCCGAACCATCCATGACTACACACACTCCACCCATCCATCTCTAGATACACCCGTTTATCCATGACCACACACCCTCCACCCATCAATCTCTAGATACAACCATCCATCCATCCCCACACACCAGTCTACCCATCCATCTCTAGATACAACCATCCATCCATGACCCCAAACCTCTCTACCCATTCATCTCTAGACACAACCATCTATCCATCACCACCCACCCATCTCTAGATACAACCATCCATCCAGACACCCCTCCTCAGACACCTCTCACTCAAACCATCCATGACCACACACCCCTCCATACATCTATCTCTAGATACAACCATCCATCCATTCTCACCTACCGCTCCATCTATCCATCTCTAGATACAACCATCCATCCATCCATCCATCCATCCCCACACACCCCTCCACCCATCCATTTCTAGATACAACCATCCATCCTCACCCACCCCTCCACCTCTCCATTTCTAGATACAACCATCCTTCCATCTCCACACACCCCTCTACCCATCCATTTCTAGATACAACCATCCATCCATTCCCACCTATCTCTCCATCTATGCATCTCTAGATACAACCATCCATCCATCCCCACACACCCATCCAACCATCCATTCATCCATCCATCCCCACACACCACTCCACCCATCCGTCTCTAGATACAACCATCCATCCATCCCCACACATCCCTCCATCCTTCTTCCCTAGACACAACCCTCCATTCATCAAACCATCCATACCACACATCTTCACTCGCTCACTCTCTTTGCACACCCTCTCTGTCCCTCCATTCCCACAAGAGAGGTGGCTCAGGATCCTTTAGAGGGTAAATCCATGTGTTTGTGTGAAGTGCTGGGATGCGGCAGTGACCGGGGAGTCCCCTAAACACCAGGATGGATGGATTTCACGCGTGTACCTCTATGGCCCCCAATGTAAACCCAACCACTTATCTATCAATCCTTTTCAGTATTCATCCACCACTATCCCTCCATCACCATCAGTACCCACTGACACTCATCCGTTCATTGCCATCCATCCTTTCCCAAATATACGTAGTCAGCCATGATCATATTTACCATTCCTTTCTCCCCATCTATCACGCACTCACTATGGGTATCAACCCATTCATCCATCCACCTGCCCATCCCCATCAGTACCAAATCCAGTTAATATGTAACTACCAATCCATCTCCATTCATTTATACACCCATTCATCCCCATCTCCACCCATCCATTTATCAATCACAGTCCATCTATTTTTCCATCCATCAATCCTTCAGAAAGAGTACCCATCCAACATTCACGCGTGTACCCCAATGTACCGAAACACTCAGGAGTCACTTCAGATGGAATGCAGCCACCTCTGGGGCTGTTTGTTTAGGGCTCCCTTGGGTGGCACTGGGATAGTGGCATCTGGTGCCTGTTTATAGGGGGTCTCTCAGCCAGCACTGAGATGCAGCCCCCTTTGGTGTGGGACACAGGGGCTGTTTAGATAGGGGCCCCTTGCCCAAATGCCAAGCTGTAGATGGCCTGGGGGCTGCTGAACACTGTTGCTTTGACGAACCGAGCCATGAGAAATGTAATGATGGGGAGGCTCAGGTTTCTCTCTCAGAGGAAAGGTGGCGCCCCCTGCAGGTCAGCACCCCCTAGCACAGCAGCGGGGGCAGTGTGGTCAGCCCTGACTGTGAGGGGAGAACACCCCATACTGAGCCCACTGCTGTGCTCCTGCAGGTGTGCTTGGCTTCTGGATGATGCAGGTCTCATTCCCTACACAAGGGGGATCCGAGGATTTGGTTGGAGTTGGTAGCTGCTTCTTAGATGTGGGTGAGGTATCCCCATATAAACCGACCCCCCCACATACCCCACCCCAGGGTCAGACATGTCTCAGTGGTGGGTGAGGGGTCCGTGTATAAACAGCTCCTGTGTTCCACCCCAGAGGGGACGGACTCAGCACGGGGTGAGGGATTCGTGTAACCGCTGTCCCAGAGACGGTTGCATCTTAGAGCTGGCTGAGAGTGGAGGGAGAACAGGCTGTGTGGCTGCCTCTGGGTTCATGTTTGTGTCTCTCTGTGTTGTGTGTGTCTCTGTGTGTACAAACACAACAGCCCAGGTGGGAGGGTTCCTGGGTCATGCCATGTTACAGGTGTGTCCATCTGCACCCGATTGAGCGCTCTCTCTCTCTTTCTCTGCAACCCCCGCAGTCTCCTACTCTGTGTGACCATCCCTGCTAGCAACTGCACTGCCCCCAGGATAACAGCCCTAACACTGCTGGCTACACACCCTTTAGCACCATGTGCGTAGCTCTGTGCTTGGCACTGGTGTGTTTGAGCCCTGTGCCTGACACACACACACACACGTGTGCATGTGTGTGTGTGTGTGTGTGTGTGTGTGTGTGTGCCCTGTTGGGGCTAGGTAGGAGATGGCCCTCTGGCACAGGTTCTAGCCTAGAGGATCTTGCCTCAGTGGGATCCTAGAGATTGCTTAGCAATCCGTACATCCTTCCTCATCCATAACCATCCATCTATCCATCTATCCTTATATATTCCCTCCATCCCTCCTGATCTGTACCATCCATCCATCCTTCCTCATCCATAACCATCCATCTATCCATCCATCCTTATATATTCCCTCCATCCCTCCTGATCTGTACCATCCATCCATCCTTCCTCATCCATAACCATCCATCCACCCTCATCTGTATCTTCCATTCATCCATACTGATATGTACCATCCATCCATGCTTAATGATTCCTAACCATCCATCCACCCTCATCTGTATCTTCCATCCATCCATACTGATATGTACCTATCCATCCATTCTTGTTCCTAACCATCCATCCAATGTCCTATCTGTCTGTCCGTCTGTCCATCCTCAACCCTCACCATCCATCCATGCAAACCCAACCACTTATCTATCAATCCTTTTCAGTATTCATCCACCACTATCCCTCCATCACCATCAGTACCCACTGACACTCATCCGTTCATTGCCATCCATCCTTTCCCAAATATACCCATGTAGTCAGCCATGATCATATTTACCATTCCTTTCTCCCCATCTATCACGCACTCACTATGGGTATCAACCCATTCATCCATCCACCTGCCCATCCCCATCAGTACCAAATCCAGTTAATATGTAACTACCAATCCATCTCCATTCATTTATACACCCATTCATCCCCATCTCCACCCATCCATCTATCAATCACAGTCCATCTATTTATCCATCCATCAATCCTTCAGAAAGAGTACCCATCCAACATTCACCTTCCATCCATCTATACCCCCCATACACACCCCTCTATCCATCTATCCATCCCCCTACACACCCCTCTATCCATCCATCCATCCATCCATCCCCCTACACACACCTCTATCCATCCATCCATCCATCCATCCCCCTACACACCCCTCTATCCATCCATCCACCCATCCACCCATCTGCAGATCCCCAGACATTTTTTCTATCCCTCGGGATCTGTTTATCCATTGGCATCCACCCCCTTTGAGCCATCCAGCCATCATTCCCTGAGTGCAGTGCTGTCTAGTTGCAGACACAGTAGGTGGGACACTCAGGACACCTGGATTCTGTTTCTAGCTCTGTCATTGACATGCTCTGTTATTTTGGGCAGGTCCCTTCCATGCTTGGTACTTCTGTTTCTCCTCCTCCTCTCTCTCTATTTAGGCTGTGAGAAGGACTGTCTCTCACTGTCTGTGTTGTGCCCATCCCAACAGGGTCCTGGTCTCAGCTGGGGGTAGAGGGGTTAATTTAATCCAAATAATGATCTCCCTATTTCTCTCCTCCTTCTTGTGATAGCTCTTGGTGTATTTGTCCTGCCCCCGAAGTATGTATCCATCTAATCATCTCTTTGAACACCTGGCCTTCCAACTGAGATTGGCTTGAATGTGTCTGTTCCTCGGCAGTAGGTATGTGTGTAAATGCACATCTACACCCCCTCTCCATCACTGTTTCCATGGTGTGTATGTGCTTATGCATGCATTCATCCTTCCTTACACAGCATGGACCCACATATCTACCCATCCTTCCTTCCATGGCATCTACTCAGCTTTCCTTTCATGGTATCTACCCATGTATCTACATATCCATCCATGGTATATATGTATCCACCCAGAGAAGATCAGGGTATTAGCATCCCCAGCCTTATATCATCTCGGTTTCTCCCAGCCTGCAGCCTGGGACCTCATCCACCTGGGGGACCTGCAGATTTCACCCAGTCACACCACAACAAGGAGACGTGGGGGTGAGCTCGGACTAGTTCCATTTATTCACATGTTGTCATTGAGGGCACAGAGATTATTTACAGGAAGCTGTACTGGACAATGCTAGCAGTGGGGCTGGGAGGAGCCGTCTTCATTTACCAGAGACTTTGCTGATGCTGCGTTGGGTGAACTTCATCTGCAGGGCTTCGTGGATGGCCATGCAGGTGTAGGTGTCCCCTCTGTTCCAGCTGGCCTTGCTGACTTTCAGCTTGCTGTAGAGGAAGAAGTTGGAGTCGCCGGCTCCATCCTTCATGGGCGGAGTGGTGATGTAGTCGATCTCATTTTCAACATCATGGTTCTTCATCCACTGCACCGAGATGTCTTCGGGGAAGAAGCCCCGCACCAGGCAGGTGAGGCTGACGGAGTCTCCTTTGCTGCTCAGCTCCTCGTTGTGGGGGCTCAGAAGGTAGACGCCTGGGGCGGAGCGCCTGCCTTCGGTGGGTGGGGACGGAGGACACAGATGAGCCATGCACATTAGTTGTCCGGGGCACATGGGGATAAGGATCGTGTGTGTGTGTGTGTGTGTGAGGGAGGGTAGGAACATTCCCTCTCTCCTCCAGGATGGAGGGGCTGGGGACTGGGAGCTGGTATTTCTGGAGCACAATTTGAGGGTGGGGATTTGGGGATGGAAAGGGACTCAGGGGCCAGGATCCCAGTTTGCTGTGGGTTGAGGCTTCCCCTTATGGAGCATCCCTCCCTGCTGGGGGCTGGGATAGGGGAGTCTCTGCCCTTAGGGACCCTGGTCTCCACTTACCTGGCTTCTTGGAGATGGATTTGATGAGGGGCGAGGGCAGGTCTGAGTGCTCCACTTTGCAGGTGAAGGTCTCTCCGGCCTCCCAGTCGCGGGTGAAGATGGCCACGGAGCTGGAGGCGGTGAAGGTGCTGTTGTATTGCTCAGCGAGGGTCAGGGGATCAGGGCTAAGAGACCCTGGCTTCTCCCGGGACCAGACCACCTGGAGGCCGGAGTCTCCAGGCAGGTTGACCACCAGGCAGGTGAGCATGGGGCTCTGGTCCACGTACAGGGCGACAGGAGACGGGGGCAGCAGGAAGACCTGGATGTCGCTGGGAGATGTTGTTTCTTCTGGGGATGGGAGAGCCTGGGTTAGCCACTAGGCCTGGTCTCCCCTGAAGAAGCCCATCCCATTCTCCCCTTACTCCCTGTCCCCTACAAAGCCCAGCCCAGTCCCCTGCTCCTCTCACCCCTCAAGCCCAGCCCAGTGTCCCCCTCCCCTTCCTAGGATGCCTGGCCCCTCTCACTGTCACCTCTGCACTTGCGGGCGTGGTCCTGCTTTTTGCTCCCGGTGCCCGGGTGGGACACCTGGCAGGTGTACGTCTTGCCCTCCAGCCACTCGCTCTGGGGGACACTGGCATTGCTGCGGGTGCTGAAGGTGTGGCCGTCGGCGTCCTTCTTGGCGGGGGCGGTGTCACCATGAAGTAGGCCAGGCTCGCCGTCCACCAGCCATTGCACTGTCAAAGGCTCAGGGTAGAAGCCAGAGATGAAGCACAGCAGCTGGATGGCGCCTGGCTTGGTGGTGCAGGAGGAGTGGAGGACGTGCACCTCGGGGGCATGGGGCTCAATGGGGGAGGGCTCTGGGAGAAGGGTGACAGGGGTTAGTTGTTGTATAGACCCCAAGTGCCCCCCCACTCCCTGCAGAACGGTGCCCCCTACTGTGCCTCCCACTCCCTGGAGCATGGTGCCCCCTTTGGAGCACTCTGCCCCTTTCCCTGCATTTCAGCACCCATCGCTCCTCTTTGCGTGGTGTCTCTCTCCATCCAGCCACCCACCACAGAGAGTCCATCATCTCACAGCACTAGCAGCTCCCATCCTCTCTCCCTGCAGCAGTCACCAGACCTGAGACACCCCCAACCCCTCCCTTCCCCCCAGTTGTGCCGTGCAGTCCCTACTTGGGATTGCCTTGGAGATGCTGGAGCTGGTGGGCTGGTGCTGAACCTTGCAGCTGTAGGTGTTAGATTCCCAGCTGCTTGTCGGGACGGTGACCTGGCTGCTGAGCGAGTAGAGGCCGCTGGAAGATTGCACGGAGGGATAGGTCTTCACGCCCGGGGCGGCAACGTTTGGGCTCCATGTCACGGTGACCGGCTCGGGGAAGTATCCTTTGGCCAGGCAGCCGAAGGTGACCTGGCGGGTGGTGACTCCGCCGTTGCAGGAGGTCAGGGGGAAGACGGACGGGGCCGAGGGGCTAGCTGCAAAGGGAGAGAGAGAGAGGCCATGAGACGCAGCCCCTGCCCCGCTCCGTTCAGCACAGGACCCTAGTGTGGCACTGGGGCCAACACTCAGTGCCGGGGAGAGCGTCTCCTAACGGAGCCCCGCTCTGCTCCACTCAGCACAGCAGACAGTTTGTGGTGAGATTGTTGACAATGTCTGTGTGTAAGTGGGTGCCTGAGATAGGCTGCCCCCCGTCAGCCAGGTTGTGTCACAGACAGACCAGGAGAGGGCCCCCAATTCTCTTGTGCTGCACAGACCCTGTTGTAGTAGCGAATTTAGCTCAGGTAAATGTTGTATTCTCATTAGGCTCCTAGGTGGCCCCTACTGGCTCGTAAGCATTTCTATGGCTCAAATGCACATGGTTAGATATCCCCGATGAGTTCCCAGGACATTGCAGGAAAGACAGGGACTGTCCAAGTCAACCCGGGACAAATGGGCCCTTTGGGTTAGAGTTCGGGTTATAATTATACACAGGGGAGGAGGATTAAGGGTTAGCGGTTTGGGTTAGGTGCTGGGGTTAAGGGCTATGGGTTGCAGGGGTAGAATTAAGGGTGATGGTTTAATGGTTCAGGTCAAATATCTTTCCACTCTGAAGTTCAATATTTGGCGTGTTGTGATTGGATTTCTAGCCAATTTTGTAGCCATTCACCCATCAGATTCCTGCCATGTCTGATGCCGTTTCTCAGAGGGAGTTAGTGAGACTTTTGGATCCTAACTCAAGGGACTCGTTTGCCAAGTTTTGAGAGTTCTTGTTTTGGGATGCTTGATACCAGAGTGGAGACACCAAAACTCTGGTGCTCAGAGGGTCAAAGTGGGGAGGTTCGGGTTAGAGCTGGGGTTAAGGTTAGGGGTATAATTGGTCATTAGTACTCGTATCACAGGGGTCTGGAAAACCCAATCTAGGATCAGGGACCCATCGGGGGATCAGGTTGGTACGTTAGGGTTAGGGGCTGGGTTTGAAGAGAGGGTCAGAGTTGGGGGTCAGATTTAGGGAGTAGTGGCTAGAGAGTGGGGGTTAAGGATGAGGACAGGATTACAGGGAAAGGGCGAGGATTAGGGTGTTGGGGTTAAGGAGTTGGTTGATCTGTCGGGGGTTAGGAAGCTGGGGTTAGGGTCATGGATAGGGAGTTAGAACAGAGTTGGGGATCTAAGTAGTTGGGTTTAAGGTTTGGTATAGGGTCATAGTTCTGTGGTTAGGGTAAAAAACCTTCCCTCCCCCAAACTCCATAGTCGACTGGTTATCACGACCTCTAGCTCACGACCTTTCTAACCAGACTCCCAGTCAAGAAACCGCTCGTTTTCTAACCACTTTGGATGAAGATTTTGCTGGACACTTTCCTGAACTCTACAGGAGAAATCTCCCAAGAATTCCAGCTGCCTCACTTTCTAGATGCCCGAACTTGAGGTGCCTTGGGGAGCAGGCACCGGGGTCTGCATCTCCAATGGGATTTAGCCAGAGACGTCAGAGCTCGTCCCCCCGGAAAGGAAGCCCAACGCATCTCCAGATGAGTGCGCTGCAAGAGCGGAGCCAGCTCCGCTGAAAGGCCAAGTTAGGAACCTGAACTCGGAGCTGTCACCTGACAGCGGCTGCCAGTTACGTCCAGCCCCGGGCAGCCAAGCTCACATCTAGCTGTGCTGGGAACTCCCCACGCTCGGCTCTCAGCATGGAGCATGAGCGCAGAGCTGGTGGAGGGAGGCAGGGACGGCCAGAGAGACGCGTTCCTGCACTCGGTGAGTTCAGGGTTTTACCTCTGACCAGGGACCTGCCAGAGGGGAAATTTATGCCTCAGTTTAGAAAGTTTTTGGTTGCAAATATTTGCGACTGGGCTAAAGGGAGGAGACGATGAAAGCCCCTTAGAAACAATTCAGCTGTTCCCCCAAACCTCTAGTTGTAGCCCCCCAACCCTGAGTGCCCCACGTCTGCTAATGGCCCTGAGTCCTGACCCCCAGCCTCCTGCTATCCCAGCCATGGCCTCCCCGCAACTCTGCCGGTTCCCCTCACTCCTGATCTGCAGCCCCTGCTATCCCAGCCCTGGGCTCCCCCCAGCTCTGCTGGTGCCCCTCACTCCTCTCCCGCAGCTCCCCGCTATCCCAGCCCTGGCTCCCCCGAGCTCTGTCCGTGCCCCTCACGCCATCCCACAGCCTCTGCTAGCCCAGCCCTGGGCTCCCCCCATCTCTGCTGGTGCCCCTCATTCGTCCCCCGCAGCCCCTGCTATCCCAGCCCTGGGCTCCCCCCAGCTCTGCTGGTGCCCCTCACTCCCAACCTGCAGCCCCTGCTAGCCCACCCCTGGGCTCCCCCCAGCTCTGCCGGTGCCCCTCACTCCCAACCTGCAGCCCCCCGCTAGCCCAGCCCTGGCTCCCCTTAGCGCTGCTGGTGCCCCTCACTCCCGACCTGCACCCCTGCTAGTCCAGCCCTGTGCTCCCCCTCAGCTCCGCTGGTGTCCCTCACTCCTGACCTGCAACCCCTGCTATCCCAGCCCTGGGCTCCCCCCAGCTCTGCTGGTGCCCCTCACTCCCAACCTGCAGCCCCTGCTAGCCCACCCCTGGGCTCCCCCCAGCTCTGCTGGTGCCCCTCACTCCCAACCTGCAGCCCCTGCTAGCCCACCCCTGGGCTCCCCCTCAGCTCCGCTGTTGCCCCTCACTCCCGACCTGCAACCCCTGCTATCCCAGCCCTGGGCTCCCCGCAGCTCTGCTGGTGCCCCTCACTCCTCTCCCGCAGCCCCCCGCTATCCCAGCCCTGGCTCCCCCGAGCTCTGCTGGTGCCCCTCACTCCTCTCCCGCAGCCCCCCGCTATCCCAGCCCTGGCTCCCCCGAGCTCTGCTGGTGCCCCTCACTCCCAACCTGCAGCCCCTGCTAGTCCAGCCCTGGGCTCCCCCCAGCTCTGCTGGTGCCCCTCACTCCCAACCTGCAGCCCCTGCTATCCCAGCCCTGGGCTCCCCCCAGCTCTGCTGGTGCCCCTCACTCCCAACCTGCACCCCTGCTATGCCAGCCCTGGGCTCCCCCCAGCTCTGCTGGTGCCCCTCACTCCTCTCCCGCAGCCCCCTGCTATCCCAGCCCTGGCTCCCCCGAGCTCTGCTGGTGCCCCTCACTCCCAACCTGCAGCCCCTGCTAGCCCACCCCTGGGCTCCCCCCAGCTCTGCTGGTGCCCCTCACTCCCAACCTGCAGCCCCTGCTATCCCAGCCCTGGGCTCCCCACAACTCTGCTGGTGCCCCTCACTCACATCCCAGAGCCCCTGCTAGCCCAGCCCTGGCTCCCCTTAGCGCTGCTGGTGCCCCTCACTCCCAACCTGCACCCCTGCTAGTCCAGCCCTGGGCTCCCCTCAGCTCCGCTGGTGCCCCTCACTCCCGACATGCAACCCCTGCTATCCCAGCCCTGGGCTCCCCCCAGCTCTGCTGGTGCCCCTCACTCCTCTCCCGCAGCCCCCCGCTATCCCAGCCCTGGCTTCCCCGAGCTCTGTCCGTGCCCCTCATGCCGTCCCACAGCCTCTGCTAGCCCAGCCCTGGGCTCCCCCCATCTCTGCTGGTGCCCCTCATTCGTCCCCCGCAGCCCCTGCTAGCCCGGCCCTGGCTCCCCCGAGCTCTGTCCGTGCCCCTCACGCTGTCCCACAGCCTCTGCTAGCCCAGCCCTGGGCTCCCCCCATCTCTGCTGGTGCCCCTCATTCATCCCCCGCAGCCCCTGCTAGCCCGGCCCTGGCTCCCCCCAGCCCTGTTGGTGCCCCTCACTCCCAACCTGCAGCCCCCCGCTAGTCCATCCCTGGATCCCCTCCAGCTCTTCTGGTGCCCCTCACTCCCGACCTGCAGCCCCTGCTAGCCCAGCCCTGGCCTCCCCACAACTCTGCTGGTGCCCCTCACTCACATCCCAGAGCCCCCTGCTAGCCCAGCCCTGGCTCCCCTTAGCGCTGCTGGTGCCCCTCACTCCCGACCTGCACCCCTGCTAGTCCAGCCCTGGGCTCCCCCTCAGCTCCGCTGGTGCC